>VZRZ01001707.1:41775-95938 GCA_013398175.1 Climacteris rufus | reverse complement strand
GGCCGCCCGCAGCGCCTTCCCGGGACTCCTCGTCGTTCCTCCGCCTTCCGCCCGGCAGCGCTTGTAAAGCACGGAACAGGGGGTCCTGTGCAGCGGGTGCGATGTTCTGACGAACGTGGACGCCGACGGTGCGGTGCTGGGGTTCATAAGGATTTCCGCGCGCTCTGGGTGCTGCTGCCGCCCGCGCAAGGCTCTCGGACCCGGCAGGGACGGGAGTGTTTGTTGAGCACCCACGGAACTGCACTCCCACCAATCCCCGAGTTACCTGGAAGCTACCTGACGCGTGAGCCAGGAGAGTTATATAAAGGCCCATCAGCATAGGGATATGTTCACTAAGTCCTCTTAATGTAACGGCCCTGCCTGGTTCAGGCAAAAGGTGATCCTGGAGATCCTTATCGAGAAAGTCTGTATTGGGTATAGAGTGAAATAATGGAACAAGTGTTCAAGGAAAAAAAAAAATGTAAGCAAATCGCCCTGAGCTCTGGGCAACATGGGCACGTGGAGGTTGGATGAACTCTGTGGCAATTGTAACCAAGTGAGGGCTGTAACTGTGTCAATAAAGAATGCCAGGCCTCTTGTGCAGTCTTGAATGTAATTTCAGATTGACTTGACTACAGTCCATTTCATGGAAACTAATTTAAAATTGAAACAAAAGCTGGTGGTAAGCAGCACCGTAATGTAGCCTTGGGCTGAAATTTCTGTGTTGGAGATCTTGGTCTCAGTCATGGCAGCAGTCAGCATTCCCCGGGCACTGTGACATTACTGAGAATGTGTGACAATATGGCTGGGGAGTCCATGAGGGATGTAAAAAGGGAAGTGTTTAATTAGGCATAGATTTACTCTTCTGCAAAATTGAACTTCCTTTTGAATTCATACTGAATTGAGTGGTTGGTTCTCAGATCACGGAGAAGCTCAAAAATATTTTCCCTCACCTCTTAGATAAGTATTTTTGAGGAATCTATACACAGACAAATTAGCTGGTACATAAGCTTAACATATGTTGGACTTCCAGAATCTTACAGCCAAAGTTCAGAAGGGTTTCGGTGTCAATGGAGAAAGCACTGATGGGCTTAGGACCTGTCTTTTTGGAGCTTCTGAGCAGATTGAGGGATGGCTTCTTGGAAATTTCTGCTGCTATAAGGGATGAAGTGCCCAGTTCCCGGCTGCAGGATGTGTTTTAGTTAACAGGCCAAACAGAGGAAGCATCATGCAAATAAAATGTACTGTTTGACATGAACCGTAATGATGTTGCAAATATAGGAAGGGATAAAGAGCTAATGCCAAGGCAATCAAAGATATTGAAATTTTGGGTAACACATGGAGGGGAAGTAGGTCATTGATAATTTCTCAGGGAGAAAAGACATTTTGACTGGAGAAGTTTTGAAGGAAACCTGATGGTGTTTGTGAATATCACAGAAATAAGCCAACTGCATGTTACAGCTAAAAAAAAAAAAAAGCGTTGTATTGGTCTCTAAGTGCAAAAAATATCCTTTATTGGAGAAAGACAGCTCTTACAACTGCTCTGTTGAAGAAGTTCCTATGCAAGTCAGACTGGGAAACCTTAATTTTAAAAATGTACATATCATTTGGAGCAGAGATGTCCAAATTACACTGTGGGGTTTTGCAGAAAAATTATTCTCTTTCTTGGCTAATTTTTTTTTTTTTTTTAAGCTAAGTATTGGGAAACCAAAGTTCATTAGATATTTAGGAACCTTAAATAAGCAAGAAAAAGATTCGTCCTCCTCTCCCACTCCTTTGGTTTCTGAGTAAAACCTTTAAAAAGGGAAGATGAAGGAAGAGCAGTCAGTACCTGTTTTTCCAAGGGCATGTTTGCCCAGGGACTACACTGCTCTCCCACATCGAGTATTTTCCCAAAGTCTCCCACTCATTATCCCAGTTCTCTCTGCTCTCCTGTTCACACATTGTTCACTGTGGGTCTCCTCCCCTCACTTGAAATCAACACCCAACTTTTTCAGTTCTTCCATCCCCACCCATCCCATTAAGAATGATAAAATGGGCCTGGAAATCCAATAGGAGTGTTCCCACTGAGGAGCATATTTAGGAAATAAAGGCTTTAGAAAACTGAAGCAGAAACAGGCACATACTTTTATAGGAAGAAATGATACAGGTTTTGAGTGGGCTGAGCTCGTGGGAGGAAGGAAGTGTGATACAAAGATAAAGGGTGGTGCTAATTCTGGTCTATGCCTAAGGCTGGCATTTTATTGCCAAACTCATTACCTGCTCTGTTTATTCCTGATGACTGCAGAAATCAAACCCCTATAAACAAATTTTGTTATTCCGTTAATAATATCCATTTATAATTAGTTAAAATGTAAAAATAATTACATTTAAACAACAGTAATTCCATTTAACCACCACCACCTGCACCCTTATGTTTGAAGTATGTTATTTAAATGCTTTAATCAATCACCTAAAACCTGCAAAATATCAGAATTAAGGATGCAACTTCCTGGGCACTGAGCAAGTCAGGATCATATGAAGAAAATAATGTGTGAATTTTTCATGAAACGAGCATTACACACATGGGACCCAGATAAAGATTGATGAGATAATTGTGAAGCTGACATTTACTAGCTTTCTGTCGTGGATTTTGCATTCCAAATAATGACTTTCTTATCTGAACACATGGAAAGGATTTATTGATGGTGATTGCTTTCTAAGGGTTTCCTTTATGTTGTTGTTGGTCAAAGTTTAATAAAGATCAGTTGTCTTGGTTACATTGGAGCCTCTGCTATTGTGTATCCTCATGACAATTTAAGCCTGAACCTGCGCTTTTTACCAGTCCCCGGAGCTACAAAGGTATCAGCAAGAAAGGTTCTTTCCAAAGCCAGAGGCCAGGAATCAGGTGCTGGGATTGGAGAGTTAAGGTTAGGAGAAAAGCCTGTCCAGGTTTTCTTAAATAATTCGACAAGGAAAACTGGCAGGCAAAGTAGAAGACCTGCCCCAGCTTTGTCACTCTTTTTATCTCACAGATGTGATAAAGCCCCCACAAGACCTAATCGAGATCTGCAGACTGCTCCCCCTTGTAGCCTTCTTTCTTGTGTCTTCTTGTCTCTGGATACTTGCACAAGCCTGTGCTTCTGAAGCTGCCATTCTGCTCCTTCTTTTACCAAAGACTGAAAGGTGGCCGAGTCCTCTTCTTCACAGCGATCTTTCTCTCCCAGCTTCCCTGCACAGGGGCCAGGGACAGTTGTGACCTCCGAATTCCCAAGCTGTTGCCTTCCCCAGCCCAAAGATGGCAGGGCTGAAGCAGGGCTGCACTTCAGCTCCTCACCCTCAGTGTTTCTACAAAGAGGAGACCTGCGGCAGCACCCACAGGACGGGAGCTGCTGGCGCCGGCGCGTCTCTCTGCAGTTCACTCCTGGCACGGCGTTTATTTAAGGCAGAAACCGCCGGGGAATGCATCAGTGATGAGACGCCGGGACGTGGCTTTCTTGCTGTGGGCGAGTTCCTAAAGGGTACGAGCTACCTTTGGGATCTGGCCAGAGATCATCTCTTCCCGAAGGGAGCAGCCCCGACCACCCCGACGGAGCTCTCCCAGCCTCGCTGTCTTTCCCAACTGCTTTGTTTGCCGCGGTTTTGGCTCTTCCGCTGCCACAAACCTAGCTGAGCCTGGTGTTTTTTTCCCTTCCTTTTTCCCGTTCTGAAGGGACCGCAGCCTAACAAAACCTTTCCTGCCCGAACGGCTCAAACCGGCCTTCAGCGGTTCAACCCAGGCCTTGGGCTGCCCCATTCCCACGGTACGGGCGACACCGGGGCGGGAGGGGTTAAACCCAAGCCCCAAGGACGGAGGCTGCCGGCGCAGCTCCCGGGGCAGATCGCTATCGCAGCGCCACCGACCTGAGTCCCGCTAAAAAACGGGGACGGGGGCGGAGGCTGGGACACAAACCTGCCCTGAAGTGCCGGGAGGGACACGGCGCCGCGGGGCTGACCCCCGCCCCAGGGTCCCTCCGGGCGGGCGCGGCGCCTCCATCCCCGCGGCCCAGGGCTCCTCCGTGACCGTGCACACGCCGCGGGAACCCGAACGCTGACCGCTCGTGATCCACGTGAGCATGGTGCTGTCCTGGAGTCCCGGCAGGAAGCACCAGCTGCAAACCCATTGCACACGTCTGCGGCAGCATGCGAAAGCAGCTGCGGCATGGAGGCACCCGATGCCTGCACTCCTGGCTGGACCTTCCCGACAGCACCCAAGCCACTCCCTGGCTCCTAGAATTATTTCCTTTTAAACTGGAAGTGCTGGTGATTTCTCAGATATGTGAAGCCAGTATTTGTCATACTGCAATTCTCATTTATTCTTATTTATTATGTAAAATTCTTAATTTAAAGCAATTTTGAGATCCCCAAACGATATTAAAGCTCTAGCAGACAGACTCTACCCGTGCCCTGCAGCCTCTCCCGGTGAAAGGAGACATGAAGCAGGAATAGTTCGTCCCTCTTGCAAGCAAGAGGCAGAGCTCTGCCCCTGCAGCCCAGATTGCCACTGGCATCCTGGGGCCAAGGCTTTGGACCTTCCCCAAAGTTCGAGGCCTGCCCGGTGGGTAACAGGAAGGAAGGAGAAGGGAGAGAACGGAGTAGGGGGAAAGGAAGAGGCAGGCACCAGGCACTGGGGTACTGCTCAGAGAGGGGCACAGGTTTCCTGGGTGGGTTGGAAACCATTTTCAGACCATTGTGGACTATCTAGAGGCTCCCACACATTTGCAAAATTTTTGCCCTCTCCAAGGGTGTCTGAGTGGTCAACAGCAGGTAAGGGGAGCGCAAGGCTTCAGCTGTCCCACTTGAGCATGATAGGAATGGTGGGTGCTAATGCCTTTACAAAAAACTCGGTGGGTGAGGGTCTTCAGGAGCAATAGGTGTTTATGTCTTTGAAATGGGTCTTAGTGTTTCTACCAACCTCAAGCCGCAAACTTGTTACAGAACCCAGACAGTCTGACCACAGTTTGGACTCCTGAACCTGAGGGTAACAGATAAAGGAAAGGGGTCCACGCAAAGTCTATTGCAGAACCCAGATAGTTTGAGCTTCTGAACTTGGTGGGGGGGGGGGAAGTTCAAGGGAGGAATATGTGGTAGGCGGTTTAGCTGTACCTTCCTAGTACCTCAGCCAGTGGGGAAAGGAAGAGGGCAACATGTGGCCGGGAGTTTAGGATAAAAGGAGGCTGTGTCCTCGGAAGCCTCGAGAGATAAACCCACAGGGGTATGCGCCAGTGGATTCTCTTCCTTTGTTCGAAAAGAGTTGCAGGAGTCCTCTGTCTCCTTTATGGACACTGGTTTTGCATAGCAGGTTTTCCGCACAAGCATGAGGGCACTCTCTCCCCTGCCTCAGCTGCACTGCCCTGGCAGAAGCAAGCAGCAGGATGGGCAGTTTTGTCATCCGAAGCAACTCGCTGCCCTAAGCACTTGTCTGCTACCCATGTCCTACCTCTGGGGCAAAGAAAAAAAAAAGCTCCTGAGGCAGGCATGCAACCCAGAGAGCAGCTCAGACACCTGGCAGCAGAGACTAGCTCTCACAGTCTGGCCTGAGGCAAAAAAATTTCCTTGAAAGGCTACAGCTGCACCAGTGAACAGTGCAGTCAGAGCATGTTCACAGACCAAAGCAGTTGGCATTAGCAACCTGCGGATTGTGCTGTACCCATTTGGGCAGGATGGTTTCGTCAGTCCAGCTCCTCACCAGGCCTGGGAACTGGCAGCCTTTGGGCAGTCTGTGAGTAGTCGATGCATTCTCATAGCACCCATCTCCCCACATGGCTTCAGCCAAAACTCCCCAATGCGGGGTGAGGAGACACTGTCAGGACATCCACTATGAATGCAGCATCATTGTCTAAAGGAAGGACACGCTAAGGTGTCCACTTAAAACCAGAGTTTTCACGTTATGTATTTCCCTGAAATGTATCTAGAGAAACTACAAAAATTGCACAGATAAGAGAATCATCAAATGTGCAAAGCACTTGCTTCATAGATGCTGCTGATAAACAACATAACCACATCACAAAACTGCACAGGCAGCCAAAGGAGCAAACAAGCAACGAACTCTGTATAGTCTGAGAGCTGGCACTTGGAGATGTTTCTGTGTCCCTCCCAAGCCTGTTTCACAGGGCAGCTCGCCAACTTTATGTCCAGAAATCTCATCAGGTTTTGCATGCTGAATGCCAATGCAAGCAAAAATTACTAGTTTGGGGCCAAATTCTCATTTCAGTTGCTTTCTGTAGGTTTGCAGGAGTCAATAGGTATAACTGGGCAGAAGTAAAGCCTGGCCAAGAAAATCTCCCAACTCTTAGACTGCATGGAGCCAGAGACTAGAACTTTCAGCAGTCTGCTACTCCCTCCTGACAGATGATTCATGATTTTAAAAAAATTCAGAAACATAAGCAGGATTACTCTTCACTGTTCACCAGCAAGGCCACTAAGAAGAGTGAAGCACTGAGGCTGTCTCAAGAAGTGTGTCTGCTGCCAACAAGCCCTGGAACAGTTCAATGGCATGGTGGCAAAATCCTGAGTTGGTCAACAAGGTCCAGGATCCAGCTGGCACGCACAGCATCCTTGTGGGTGTAAGTGCTGTCAGGGATCAGGGGCTGCTGGTGATGCTGGGGCTGCCCCAACCCAGGTAGGATGACTGTTCTCAATCCGAGATGGGGCAAGGACAGGAAGGAGAGTGTGGCCGAAGGGAGATACTGGAATTGCGTATGTGGGATGCAAAATATGATTTCATGGCTGAGCAGGCAGGAAGGAGAGCTGCAGGGGAAACAGAATCTTCTGGGAAAGGTTTCCTCTATAGACCTGCAGATCATTAAATGTCTTCAGCTTTCTAAAGGGCCTATGTTCAACTGCCTTTATGGGCATATTTCTGAGGATCATAAACAAGGAATGTGAGGGATTTAAAAAACTAGGCAAAGTCTGCTGTCATATGAGTCCCAAGAGCAGCTCCATTGCCTTTTGTAGGACAGGAAACTGGTGTTTCTGAGAGAGAAATGTCATGATACAAAGTACAAAATGTCCCTGACTGGCACATTATCCCACCTTTGCCCTCTGACCTTTCCCAGTTCTCCACTGGAGCAGACAAGACTGACTTTCTGGCCAGCCCCCTGCAGCTGGCCCTGGAGGTGCAAAACTGAGATATCCAAACCTCTTCAGGATAGAAGCTAGCTCACTTCAGGCTGCCCTGGGCTTTTCTGTGCATCTGGCGACTCTGGAGGGATCCCACCACCAGTGCCTGCTCAGCCATCTCAGCTTCTGCTTCCAGCATCCTCCCTGCAAGCAAAAGCTCAAGTGGGAAGAAACCGTGGTAACAGAAGCCATTGTCTGTAGGTCCATCTGCACTGAGAGAAGGGCATGTTGTGCCCTTCAACCACACCTCGTGAGAACAAGGCAGTGCCTTGTTTCCATCTGTGCTAGTAGGTCCAGGAAAAGAGATGTGGGGGAGACAGATATACCTCACCCTGCTACTGCATGGCAAGACCACAGAAAGCCTTGTCTTCTTTAACATTTAATCCCTATTTGCACTAATGTTGAGCTAAGAACGTGTCTCTCTTTATTTGTCAAGTTCCGTATCAGTGATGCTCTGTAAGATGTTTATTGAGAAAATAAATCCATTAATGTTTTCTCATGAAATTTTAGAGCCTTCCTGAACAAAGGAAAGTGCATATTTTCTACACTCACAGATTTCTGATAAACAGGCAAGCTGCAAAGCACGATGCTGAATTCTTGCCAGCCTTATGACGGCATCATCCCCTGGACTTCCGTGAGCTGCTGCGCAGTGCCCCTGCTGTGGGATCAGCATCAGGGCTCAGCAGTGCTAAATAATGCTTCAGCAGCTGAACAGACATGAGGAAGAAAACTGACGTCATCCCAGCAGATCATCTTCACCCAGGAGAGGTCAGGGCATGGTATATAGGCAGGCTGGACGTATTTCTAGGTTACAGGCTACATCCTTCCCTCAGTTGTGTTATTTTTATACCAGAAACCAAGCTCTGAAGATCTCGGTGCTTTTCTCACTGATTTACACCCTTATCAGCAATGGGTGGTTCAGACACACACTGCAGGAGGCCTCTGGGATTAGGTTTGCTCCACTGAGACAACTGTGGTCAAGTGTGTGAGAATAAATCCCCAAAAATGTCCCTGTGGGCCAACTGTATCTTCAGTTCCAGCACTGCAGCTCCCTACCCTACAGCGTGACAGAGCTCAGAGGACTGGCAGTATTTCCTGGAGTATATTAAGAGAGGAAACAGAGAAATACCGAGCCATGCTAATTTCTGCTACAAATGAATAGGTTCAGCCCCTCTCATTTGGATCTTTGCCTGATGATGCCTGCAGAAAAAGTAATCTGGCTGGCGGAGCAGCAACCCTGAGCAATTTCAGTGGTGGCCCAGAGAGACTTCATCAATAGGTGGAAAATACAGGAAAGATTTCACACGGCGAGCCCGATCGTTGCCTGAGGTACAGCCCAGCGTATCAGCTTCAATGGAAGCGCATTGGCGTAATTGGGAGTGTTGGCAGACAAGCTGGAGTGAATCAGACGGGGGGGAGGGAGTGTGAGAAGTCACCGGCTGTTTGCTCTGCCAGAGATTCCCACCCCCACAGCAGTGCTGGTAGAAACATGTGCCTGTGCTTCATCCTCTCCTGTGCATCATCGGCTCTATCTTTGCTACCTTCAGCGGCACCAGCGCTGCTGGGCCTGGCTGCTGGGGTCTCCAATTCCAGCAGAGGGGGAACAAACAAATATTGGGGAGAGGGGTCTTAAACCGCCTCAGCTGTCAGATGAGTAAATACCAAGACTTCAAGTACAGATTTGACAAAGGTTTTTTTTACTTAGCAGGGGTTCTGGTGACAGCTAAGTGCCCGCTTCATTCTGGAGTGTACTTTGGGTCCCCTGCGTAAGCCCCAAGTCTGCATCTTCCTTTGCCCTTACACCCTGCAGCTCGGGTACAAGGTTCATGGTCACCAAAAGGCTGTTAAAGCTCAGTCCCTCCTTGTATGCCCAGCCACATACCTGCACAGTATTTCTGCTCCTCCCTCTCTTTGAGTTATCTTTGTGTAAGAAGAGGGATTCTGTAGACAAACAATACCAGGAAATGTTATTAATTAGCTCTGAACCTTGCCTGATGTTGCGGAGGCATGTTGCTTTATATCATCTAGCAATGTGAATCTTGGGTTTTTTTAGCTTCTTTTAAGGTAATTTAATAAGAAGAAACAGTGAGAGGCAGCAGCGAGTGACCAAAGGGCTCTCTGCTCTGGCTAGCACTGTGTCACACAAGCAAAAAAGTAGCTGTTGCAGAGGCATTCACTGGCAGAACAGAAGTAGAGAGGCAGCAGCAGTCTCCCACGCAGCTCAGGTAATGACAGGGTAGCAGCCAGGATCATTGTCTTATATATTAACAGAAAGAAAGCAGCCACCTTCTGAATTTGCTGCACTATCTGCCATGTTGCAGTGTACAGTGTGCTTCTCCCCAGTGAACCACTTCTTTCAGCTCCCCATTTCTGTCACCTTTACTGGCACTGTATGTTTGTCAGCATGTGGTGCAATCTCTTATGTTCCCAATTAGATCGTTTATGCATGCGAGCCCTCTTTCCTTGTCACAAATTTCTACTTCCTTACACTGCAGGTTGGCAAGAGCCAGCTCCTCTAAAGACTCTTCTGGAAACTAGTCCAGTCCCATAAAATCTATACTGAACTGAGCAAAGCTTAAATCAACAAGTGCCATCTATTTCCTGGGGTCACACATTTCTTTCAGTTCTATTTTAAGCCAGTGAAAAGAAAGTGGAGGAAACAAAAGCTGTTTAGATACTTTCTGTGCTGCTGAAATACCTGCTTCCTAATTTCAGTCCTACTCTCACATATTGTCAAAAGACGTTCCATTTCACCTAACTGCAGTTGGGAGTGACTTGGCTTGGCATGGCTCTGCCTTGAGGATCCACAGTGTAATTAGGAAGTGAGGAGTTGATCATCTCTGTTGTCGCTAGACCTCAGTGCAGTGACTGAGGTCTGATTCATACTGACGCTGAGTTCCTTTTATACAACAGAAAATGCAATCAAAACCCATGTCCATCAGTCTTTTCTGTTCTTGGACTAAGTAATTGATTTTTAGCTCAGTTTCCCATGGTAACAAGGCTCTCTGATCACCAGCTGCACGTGTTGGCCCTAATAGCTTTTGAATCCACTAATTTCAGCCAAATGCAATGAGAAGTTTGAGGTCGGAAGGATAATTAAGTTCCTACAAGTTTTCTGGAAAAAGGCTGTATGTGGCAGACCCTATTAGTGCCACATCAGTACTTTCACTGCAGATGAAAATTCAATGAGTTTGTATTGGACACCAGACACCCCACCAAGGGAAAAGGTCTTGTAAGAACCTTAACTAGGGGCAAGCTTTGCCAAGGCTTGCAATCACCCCTGGGATGCAAATCCACAGGAATCCAGTGTTTGTAGAATAACCTGCTATCTTAAGGGTGCACAATAGGTGTGAAATAACAGATCAGTATAAAATCAGGACTGGGTATGAGGGGTCCTCACAGAAATCTGTGGTTAAAAATATGAGGATTTGCAAAAGTTGGTGATTGTTGAGCACCAGAGGAGGATGAATACTGCCAGCAAAGTATAGAATATAAGTCAGGAAAACATACATGTGCAAATATAGTTTCTTTCACTGGTCACCCAGACTCAAATTTTCACTCAAAATTAATTGCATTTCACTTCAAGTGAAGAGTCAAGACTTCAATACTTCTCTCCAAACACAGGTCAAGAAGGAAGGTGACTGGTCGCAGGGTAGTTGCACAGTAGCTCCAAGGTATATCCATGCACTCACTGCAAGCACCTGCTGAGCTGTCAGCCCTGAACACGCAATTCCCCACACTCATCTGGTGCTGGATCAGGCTGGAGCATCCCTGTATCTGCAGGGTGAGCTGCCAGCACAGCCCACAGGCTAAGACCCATCAGTCAGCCCTGGCACTGGAGGTGACAGGGGCATGTCTCCTCATGCCCTGCTACTGCTACACAACACAGGCAGTGCTGTGAGCTTCTGCTGTGCTCTTGCTAGGTGCTGTGGGGTCACGCTGCCTCACAACTTAGCTGGTAACTGCCCCGAGTGGCTTGAGCCTCTGTCAAAAAAAAGGAGACCCTGTCTCATCCTTAGGGAGATGTGGATGAACATGTGTGGTCAGACTTACCCATACGGGACAGAAGTTGCTTCAGCACAAACATGCAGATGTTGGCCATCCCACTGCCCCAGTGGGCCAGGCAAGGGCTGCTGCCTGGGAGGATGGGAGGGACTGCACTGTTGTACTGGGGTGGTGGAAAGAAAGGGTGGTTGTGGGGAAAACATTTTGTTTAATTAGGAAACTGGTGTGCCAGGCTGGTGCCTAAATCAGAGCTGTTAGGCTGGAGCTGCCCTGGGGTCAGGATCACGGCGCTGTCTCCAAGCAGATGCAGGCCAGGCCAGCTCTGTGCAGCCTCTTCATGATTTAAGAGCAAAACACTGCAGGGCACCTGGGCTGGACCAGAGCACCTCATTCTTTACCAAAACATACAGCCATCCCCCACCTCAGACACCTGCCTGGTCCCACCTGAGGCAATGCCATTTCTGTACGGGTATGTCAGAAATAAAATTCCACATTTCTGCTTTCTGAATCCCTTGTTTGCTGTCTTGACGGTTCATCCCATCTGTCCTCATTTTAAAATCTCCTTCCCTCCCTCTTTTTTCACTAGTTCTTCTGGTGTTGCCTCTCCCACCCACAACACAGCCTAATTTGTACCTGGTCTGTCCAGGCTTGCATGCAAAAGGATTAAATCATCATTTGAACCCGATCCAAGGGACATCACTGGGCACTGGAACCTTAAAATATTAACTAAATCAGCTGCTTCATGCTTCAGAAGTCGTTTTTCCTGCATTGCAGATGGGGGGGTGAGTGCTTGTGCTGTTTCCCATCACTCTTCCTCTCTGTGTGAGCTGCAGGCAGAGGGCGTGCAGCATGCCGTTTGCTGGTGAAGAATAAAAGCGTGAGGTACACCTTTTCTCCTCTGCAAGCTGGAAATCCAGGGGCTCTTTTTATGTTGTGCTTGGAACATTTGAGTCAGCAGCTGCATTTTATCCACCACCTCCAAACCGCTCTTCCACTGAGAGCACTCCCAGTAGCTGGATGGGTGCACATGACAATTTTCAGGGAGGAACTGAAGCAAAGGTCCTGCATTCCCAGGTAGATGTAGCACGTCCCAGTAAGGATTTTTCCCCAGGTTCCTGCAAAGCAGTGGCCACAGAGACTGTGTCTTTGGGGAGCCACTGGCCTGTGCCCATCACATTTTGGCCTTCACAGTCTCAAGGTTGAAGCAATGTAGAGTAATTGTCACCTGGGGAGGCCAAATATGTTCTCTGACTCCTAGAAGTAGCTCAGTCATGCTTAGTGAAGGGAGAAAGATGACTTTCAGCTAGGGCTGACTATGACCTGCACATTTAGTGAGCATCATCACAAGTTCTGCCACAGGTAAGAGGCTGGGACTCAAACACAGTACAGGTTTTATTATTAAAAAATGCATAAAAACTAAAGACATGCTTCCCAGAGTTAGAGTCTATATGTACATCTGCACTTCCTAGGCAGCTGCAGGGAGCATAGCCTTCTGCCCTCACTGCAAATGTGCACTGCACAGGTTTTTGTTACCCTTTGTTAGGTGTTATCTTCTCACCTGCATTTACAGCATTCCAGCTAAATGAAGAGAAAACCCTGTACCATCCGGGGTGTAAGATGGTAGAATTTGTATCTGTGACTGAGAAACCCTACTGAGCTTCTGGAGACACCTGTAGGACATCTCTGTTCCATAGGAAATTTTACACAAATGACCCATACCCAAGTCCCAGGCTGAAATTCCCCTTCCCTAGGAAGAGTTCTCACCAAGGGCTGAAACTTGACCTGAATTTTATAGCTAGACCCCAACCTTACAATAAGCAAATACTGGGTGTATTGAAGGGTGGAATGTTCCGATACCAAGTCTGCAATCTCACTTGACTTATGGGTCCCACCTTTGCCAACTCAGCAACCGTTGACATTTGTGGTATTAGTTTCTGAAGAAGTGCAATATGGAATCCTAAGTAATACTGCCAAGTTTTCAGCGCAGTGAAAATAAAAGAAATTAAGATCTAGCAAATATTTAGGATAAGTAGAGTAAGATGTAACTGCACTTCCTTGCTGGGAACCACTGCACAAAACAAATGTTGATTTACAGTAAAATATTAAATTATTAAAAACCACACAAGCACTTGCAGTTACAGTGAGTCAGACATGCTGATTGGAAAACAAAACAAAACCCAAAGAGCAAAACCATTAATTTTGCCCTGTCTGGAAGGCTGCAGTGATACTAGTCTATGTTTTATGTGACTTTTACAGCATGCCAGAAAACCTCCTAAACAGGAAGGCCAGTGGTTCTCAAGCTTTTTCATCATGAAGCCTCTCTTCAGAAAGAGATCTCCCAGTTGATCCCTTCCCTCAACACACACATCTTCCCAAAACTGATTTCACACGTCACTATAGAAGCTACCGTTCTTGGTTATTTGAAGAAGTCATAGGACTAATAAAGAGAATGATTGAAAGAATCCAGTTTTGAAGCAAATGCTGAATCCTGCTCCTGCTGAAACTGAGCAAGTCTGTCATTCTGTATCTCAGTCTTCTTCCTCTCCTGGAGGGCAGCACTTAGCAGTAATTAGCACTGTTTCCCCATACTGCTGTTAAGTCCTCTCTACACTGTTTCCTTTCCATCCCTTTGAAGTTGGATTCTGCCCTCACACAAGCCAGCTGCTCTCCCTCCCTTTGCATTTTAATGTCAGCTGCAAGTCTAGTCAGGCCTGAACTGGCATCAAACACAAGAAAAAGAAAGACATAAAAAAGGTACATGGGGCAAAGAGGAATGCTGGATTTTCATTTTTTTTCTAATTTCCTTGCTCACCAAAATGTCTGAAACTCTTAAAAGAGCCCTGGACTGAGGAAGCGGCAAAGGTCACTGCATGAAATGAGCCAGATGTTCAAATTCAGTGCTGGGTAGGAGCAGATCCGCTGATCAGTTTGAGAACCACTGAGGTAGGCAACAAGTCTAGGCAGTACTGCTGAGAGAACACAAGGGGAATTTCGCCCTCTTGTCCTGAATGACAGTATAAATACCCACTAGTGTTTTCAGAGGTACCAGTCCCAAAGTCACGCAGCCAGGATTGAAGACAACATCTACACAAGAGCAAGCACTGACTGAACAGAAGGTGTATTCAGCTCTGCTCCAGCATTCAGCAAGAAGGAGCAGAGCACAGACTCTGACTGCCGCCTTAGCTCTGAACTCCTTTCAGCAGGATGTGGTCAACCTGTAACCCTACTGTCCCCCTCCCCCAAATCCAAGGGGTTGTTGGGGTTGCAATTCTTCCAAGCTATTTGCCCCTGCAGCCCACACAGGTGGTGAAAGCTACAAAAGCTGCCCAAGAGCTCTGGCCAGTGCTGTTCACAGCTGTTCCAGATCCGGCATCAGAGCCCCAGGAGACACAGCACCATGCTGCACACATCCAGTCCCAGGGAAGCAGAGTGTCACTGCTATGTACAGGCTAACAACTTTTCTCTCCTCCTGTCTCTAGCTCATACAGAAGGCTTTTGTCCTCCCCTTCTTGCCCATCTGGATGCCTTTCACCCTCAGCATCATCTCCAAGGCACAAGGGGCTCATGATGTAGCGATAGTCACTTGTGACAGCAGCAGCTGCCCCAGCAACAGTCTCTTCAGCATCCATATTTCCAAAGGAGGCGTGCAGGGCAGGGTCACTTGCAGATGCCTCTTTGTCCTTCCCAATGTTGACATAGAGAGGATCTTGACTGGAAGAGAGTGCGGACATCCTCCCGCGAATCATTTCCAGCTGGGACCGGAGCACTCCAAAGCTGGGGCGCAGTTTGGGCTCAGGATGCCAACACCTGCACATGAGATCATAGCTGCAAAACAGAGGGAGACAAGAGCACTGAGAAGTGGAGCAGCAGTGCCCTGCACCTCTGAACAGGGGCTCTGGGCAGTGAAGTTTCAAAAGCACAGGCGCCTTCCCCAAAACTTCTCAGCTTTGGCCTTGCACACATGACAGCATGTGGATGGCCATTATGGATCTAAATCCTTGTTCCTTCCCATTTTCAAGGGCATTCTCTCTTTGGTCAAAATAGTTATTTAGACAGTATCAAAAACCTCAAAAGCCCTGTCAAAGCATGCTGAATTTCTTGGTTAAGCCCTTGTTCTGCTGTCTCTAGGGAGCTAGAACAGGACTGTGAGTGTGACATCACCTAATAAAAGCTTTTGAATTTATTCACAAAAAACACCCTCACAACCTCTGCCACAGCTGAAGCCATCCCTCCAAATTCTAGTTCAAGAGCAGATAAATCAGAGGAAGAAAAAAAAGCTCAAAATGTGGGAGGTGCATGTTATTTCCAGTGTGTTCTTTTTTCCACGCCATGTTAACTCGGGGCTCCTGGACTAGTGGAGGTATGCTGCTGTTGCTGCCTGACAGGTTGTCAAGAGGACTGGAAAAAAGGCACACGGGGTTTGTTTAGAGGGCTGTTAAAGAATGGACAACAGTGTCAATGCTGGAAGGGAGAGGCTGAAATGGCCTTTCAACTACAAAGGCACCAACTCTTTGCAGAAGACATGTTCAGGGCCGTTACCTGCCTCAGGTCCCATCCTGCAGCCTTTCTCCCGTCAAACAGCAGCCACCTCAGCTCTGGCTGCCCCAGGGCCAGCACGAGGAGACATGGCTGGCCCCGCCGGCCTGTGCCTGGGCGAGGGAAGCGGAGCTCTGCTCCCCTGTGGCCGCGCTCGCGGCGCAGTGACTGCGCTGGCTGCCCTCCCGCCGAGCAGGCCTCCGGCCGGAGCGCTGCACTGGAGCACGGCCAGGGCCATTGTCCCGCTCCTCTTTGTGCATCACCCGCAAGACTGGCAGCTGCATTCCTATGGCGTTATTGTTGCCAGTTTTGCAGGGAACAGGAACAAAGAACAGTGCTGGCACTGAAAAACACCGCATACAAATGAACCTCAGTTCAACTTGTAAATGGAAAAAAATCTGATATGGCCTTTACTGGGAAATAAAGCATTTCATGATGGGTTTTATTTTACTTTTTGTGTTCCTTGCTTGTGATCAGATTTACAAGACTGTTTTTGATCTCACACTACTTTTACAGAAAACTCTGGTTCAGTTGTCTTAGTCTTGATTTACATCCCTCACAAACAGTGGAATTAGTT
Source organism: Climacteris rufus (assembly GCA_013398175.1). Taxonomy (NCBI): domain Eukaryota; kingdom Metazoa; phylum Chordata; class Aves; order Passeriformes; family Climacteridae; genus Climacteris; species Climacteris rufus. The sequence goes on along the minus strand of VZRZ01001707.1, from coordinate 79,701 downwards.
CTACATGCTCCAGATATAACAGAAACTTCCTATTCTGTGGCACCATATTACATAATTTCTTTTACCCTTGCTGTCAATCAGCAGAAATTCATTTGAAGGAAAGGTAGAAAATTACTGGCTGTACTGAATAAGCCCAAAAGTCCATTTGGCCCAGTACCCTATGCCTGACAGAGCCCAGTAGCAACACTTGGGGAAAGCATGTAAGCTGAGGGTGAGCATGTAGTGAGATTTTTCTGGTATATTCTCTCAGGTCTCAATAATCTGTAGCTCAAGGAGCTTGCAAAACGGTGGTTGTACTTCTTCAGTAGCTTTTGATGGATTTTTCTCCAGTGCCTACCTAGTAGGTTTTTGAATCTCTTCTCTACTTCTTGCATCTCTAACATCCTACAGCCATAAGCTCCACAACTTGGAACCAAGGCTACTCAGACCAGTCAAGATGAAGACATGTAACGAATTTAAGCAGTGATATAACAATGTTTTAATTTACACTCAGTAACAGTTAAAATGACCTTCTGAGAAGATAAAAGTGTACAGCTTTAGCAACAAGAGTACAGATTATTCCCTATGTCGAAAAAAAGGAAAAGAAGATAGCAACTACATGAAATAATCCACCATCAGAGCAGTAGGGAAGAGGGAGGAAAGAGGACTTCGTGTTGTCCCTTTTACATACAAGGAGTGGCTTGAAAAGACCACTGAAGTCAGTGCTCATAGTCACGTCTTTCTTTGGGCCCAACACAGAGAAAAGAGAGACTTCCTTGGGGCCTCAGTAAAATTATTTCACCCATTCCAGACAAGGCAAGCTTTTACCCTGGGATAAGTTATGGTGACACTCCCTGGGGGATCTCAGCCCCATATGAGGAGTCCAGGAAACTCCAGCCATCACCCTTGGAAGAAGGGTTCCTGAGCAAACATTTCATGTGACCTGCTGACCAAAAATGTTCCCTTGGCAGCGGGACTAAGGCAGGAGCACAGACTGCAGCACGTGGCTGCCTGCTGCCCTGTGGACTATCCAAGTCCTTCCTGTAAGTCTGAAAATGTCTGAAACCAGAATCTTCAAGATTGTCCTGGATTTGTTTCCAGCTTTAATTTAAGGTGGGACACTGATCTACACAACTTTAGATTCTCTTATCTGCTCTCCTCTCTTTCAGCCTGCTGTTTCTGAGAGTACTAGATCCAACTTTGAAAACTGGGCCAAGTTTTGAAAGACATACAGGCCACTGCCTCTGCAATCCAGTTTCCTCACAGTCTTGCCAGACTGCCTCTCTATTTAGCCTTCAGGGTGTGCCATGGAACTCATCCCTTTGCTCAGATGCTGGCCTGAGAAGGCAAGGTTCAGTGATTCTGGAAACACAGTTGGAGTTTCCACAAAGCCAAGAACTGGCTAATGTTGACACTGTTGAAACTATTGAGCCAAGTTAGCTGCTTGTGTAGTTACCACAGGTTCCTGGGAGCTCTGCCAGCAAAGAATATCTAGTAGCTAACCCAGAGACTTTCTAGTGAATGGCCCTGTGTACTGGAAAGTGGATAGATTCAGATCAGCATCCCAGCCAGCTGTGTCTGTTTCCTTCCAGCGAGCCAAACTTCTCAAGACATCGTATGTCAGCAGGGTGAGGAAGTACTCACACATCTTCCAGGCACTCCGGGGGTTGCTTCAGTCTGTTCCCACTGATGAGGTAGTTGTAGATTTCTGCATTCTCAATGCCAGCATAGGGGGTTTGCCCTCGGGTCACAATCTCCCACATGGTCACCCCAAACGCCCACTGAAAGAGAACAGCACACCGAACAAGTGAACAGACAGTTCTCTGCTCACTGGCGTGGGGTTTCAGTATGCTCAGACTGTGCTGACCCTCCCGGTCTGGGGTAATGTAATGTGAGCAGCAATGATGCAAGGACTATACAAACTCTAGCCAGAAAACACAAATGACCCACCAGATGCTGCTGATGGTGACACATCATCTTAGGAGACAGCTGAAGGTCCTGCCGGCCTCATCCTGCAGTGTAACAGGGAATGATTTGGGAGCTACTGTTGTCTTCCACCTGCAGACCTCTCCTAAACATCTCCTACTTATGGTTCTTTAAGGTATATGGTATCAGTTTGTTGGTTCTCAGCCATAAGAAGATTTTGGTTTGGGGCTCACAAATCAGTTTCTTAATTCACTGAACTAGATTCAGAGTTTTCAGTAATGTACAGGCATGAGTGAAAGCAGAATTTAGCCAATAAGCAGGGCAAGGAACAAATCACTTATGGCTCACGTTCCACGTTAATTTCTGCTCTACACTGCACAGTTGTACATTTCAACCAAGCTGCAAGGTTTGTGACATGCAGAAAGTTACTATTTTCATAAGCTATTGTAAACTGGCTGAACTAATGATCACTAATCACTAAACACTGTGTACTGTGGTTACAGCAATTGCTGGACAACACAGCAGCCACATTACATGGCACTCCTGGTTATCTCTTCAAGGACATTCTGTCAAGGATAACTGGAAAGGCAAGTCCACAGGACTGAAGGACAAAACTAGTGTGAAAATTGATCAAAAGGCAGCAAGGAAGAGGGGGAGATGGTATTAGAAAAAAAAATCAACCAAGAAACCCAAAGGGAAAATAAGTAACAGTTTCAGCTGAAAGGGTTTAGCCTTGCTCCCCAGGGGCAAAGTTATGGGGCGTGTCTAAGCACTGATATATTCCGATCTATGAAGTTCCATCAATGCCTTCTGTAGCACAGAGTATCTTTGCTGCACTTGTGCATAAATGTGTGGGTTATATGCATTTCAAATGTCACCTTCAAAATGTCATGCAGAAGAGAAAGGAAAAGGAATAAGAGAGAAGAGACTGCATAAGAGAGAAAAAAAGAGAGAAGGAGGGGAAAGGTGAAGACGAGGATGGGGGTAAGCACTGAAAAATAAAGGACAAAAGGACAACAAGAGGAAAAGGGTTGATGTCTTCTGCCATTAATCACTCTCACATATTTTTAGTCTTGAGTTCTGACAGCACCCAAGGCAGAGGTAGCACCATCCCTCAAACACAATGCAAACTCCCTTTCCCATCACCAGGGCCCTTTCCCACCCTCAGTGTGATTCCTCCACTTCAGCAGGAATACAAGTGGTCCCCAAATGCACCAGAGCAAAACTCACCACATCGCTGTGTGTTGTGTACAGATTATCTGCCAGACTTTCCAGAGCAAGCCACTTCACTGGCAGCTTGGAGGCACAACCCTGACGGTAGTAGTCTCCACTGTAGATTTTCTTAGAAAGTCCAAAGTCTGCAACACTCACATTCATGTTCTCATCCAACCTATGGGAAAGTTTTCACAATTGAGGAAAGGAAAGCATTTATTGGCTATCTCAGGCAAAAAAAGAAAAGTTCAGAGAACTGAGGTATATAGTTCTCCAAGTATTACACAAAAGGACAATGATTTCATCTACTTGATGACCAATGTGAAATAGCTTAGTGGTCTCAAACCAGTTCCTTCAGACTAACAGGGAAATAATTACAACTAAATAAGTAAGGAAATGGCTATGCTCAGATGGTCTACTCTCTTAGACAAAGCAAACTCAGATACTTTCTGTAGTTTCCAAGATTATCAGAGGACATCTGCAGTGCTCACTGCTATCACCAAGGCCTGCACCCTGTACTGGCAATCAAAAAATCATAGGGCGATTTCCTAGACTGTGTATTAAAACTGCTTGAACTAGATCTGCAACATCTCCTCTCCAGGCCTGGTTAATGGTCTAAATTGCTCTGTCAACCACTTAAAGCTAGATACATTGGCAGATAGTCCAAGTAAAGCCCACGAAGATTTCATGCTCCCAGGCCTCATAAAGGGCTCACTACTTTCCCTAGAAGATGTCCCGAAACAGGCATTCAGCTTCCTCTGGAGGTAGTCTACAGAAACAGGAAATCAGTATGGGTTTCTCCTAAATGTCAAAGCAGGCTAACCCATCAATTTTCATCATGACTATCAGGCTCTTTGTCTGTACATCTGGACATTCAAATGCCTTTGGAAATCTGTGTCTCCTTGTGGATTTTATTGGTTGTTGTGGTTTAGTTCAGATGCACATTGTTGTCACAATGCGTTGTTCCTTACTCCATTCTCAGGGAAGAACCAGAGTGGAAAGGATAAAAAAGGGCTTTTCTTCCCTTTAAAGCAGTCAAAGTAGTTTGGTGTCAAGAACAGTGAAGTGGAATCATACTGCATGTTCACCATGCAAGTATTTTTAAAGGCATTATCCACAAGCTTTCAAGAAAATTACAATTCTTATATTGTGATAATCAAGTTCTCAAAATAGATACAAGAAATATAGACTTCAGAATACAATGGAAGTTCTTTTTTCCTAACACAGCCAAACCCATTCCCTCCTATTGGTTACATTATATTGTGGAACAAACAGCCTATGCTGACACACAGCCACTAGAGTGGCTAATTACAAACACATATTGTAATTGACTCTATGAAACTGTATGTGCAGACCAGTGATGGAGAACTTCCTTATAAAAAGGGTCTATCTGAAAGCTCACTGTGACTTCAGGAGTTCCCTGCTCCCAGCAGCACCACCACAACCCCCACCACAATGGCCATGACTCCCCTATGTCTGTTGTCACTCAAATGCAATTCACTCAGCATTCTCAGACAGGACTCCCCCACACTTCTGTCATGCGGAAGGTTTCTCATCCTTCCCTCACCCACTCTGGTCTTTGTTTTCTCTAAAAATTCATGGGTTGCTTACATGCAGTTCCGAGCTGCAAGGTCCCTGTGTATGAAATTTTTTGAGCTCAGGTACTCCATCCCGCTGGCAATGTCAATCATGAACTTGAGGAGCGTCTGAACAGGCAAGTTCTGTAAGAAATGACAGTGGAAGTTCTGTTACTGGAGGCTTTCAAGCATGTATGACAAAACTGCAAGATTTGCTGCTAGCTTACAGAGCAGAGATGGGGGATATAGGGAGGGGATGGAGTGGAGGAGCTGCTCCTCAACACTCATGGAATGAAATGCTTCAACATCACATCTCACAACTTTCTCTGATGTTAAAACCCAATCATCTGCCAGTGTCTTTGGGAGACCAATCCTGAACTGCTCTGAATACTTTCTCCAAAAATCCCTACTCCCTCAGAAGGAATTCTATAGTAAGACAGACTTACAAAAGGGTTTTCCCCAATCCGTGACATCAGCAGAAAAGCATGGAGGTCCCCGTGCTTCATGAAGGGCAGGATCACCATGGGAATCGGGAGACGGCCCTTGGGACGGCTCCGTAGGCTAACTCCTGATGAGGATACACACACAGCAAAGGGGTGTTAGCGAACAGATCACTCACGGGGGAATCTTACAGGCTGCTGTGCCTTTCTCTTACAGATCTGGAGGGAAATGTGCAGTTTTGGCGGGTAGATTCCATGCTCCAAGCTCCTTTCTATGACTTTATGCCAGGAGGTACTAAGATGCCTCTAAACACCATTTACTTCAGATGCAGTACTAAAAGCCTAGTGCCTCTCAGCTCTTCTTGCAGGACCAAATATAAATGTTTCTGGGATCACTCCAGACCAGACAGCCCCACCCCAGGCTCTACAGAGCAATCTCCACATTCTGGAAAATGCCTGCATTCCAAAGTGTCCACCCACAAATGTCTTGCTTCTTTACTCAGTATTTTGGAAAGGCACAATCTTCCCTCCTTCTATTTATAGTCTACCAGCCCACCTGTCCACATTTCACGGCAGTTTAGCCATATCTCAGGCAGCCAAGGTCTCCCTGATGCATTTGCAAAGAAATGGCTGAAATAGGAGATGTTTGTTCCTAGTGTATGAGAGCAGTGTGGTGAGCATCACACACACTGCGACTCCCTCTGGGCCCGGGAAGGAGCAGTGCTGACCTGAGCAGTGCAGGACTCCAGGCAGCCCAGAGGAGGCTGCACCAGCACTGCTGCTGCACAGCAGTGGGGGGTGAGGCTGAGTGGGGCAGTGCAGGAACAGGAGGTGCTCTGTGGCACGAGCACCAGTGCTGCCTTACCGATCAGTTTGGTGACGTGCGGGTGGTCAAACTCCTTCATGCAGGCAGCCTCTCGCAGGAACTCCTCAATGTCAGTCGAGGTAAAGATGTCCGCTGGAAAAAGTGACCGTAAGCTTTCTTTCTTTGTGGGTGGCTCCAAGGGATTTTACAAACAGTGATTATCAGAAGCTTGTTTTTTGTGGCACAGTACATCCTCTCAGACCTATAGCTAGATAAGCCATTTTACAACAAAGCAGAGCCTGACATTCTCTCCTGGTATGGGCAGCAGTAAGCACACATCAGGAACATCTGCTAAATTGGTTCTTGGCAGAGTAAAGACCCGCTGGTTAGCATCTCTTTTCTCAGTAAGAACTTTCCTTGGAAGCTGTGCAAACCATGTGGGGGTTAAAGATGTAAGAATTCATTAGGTAAAAGAACCTAAACTACAATGTCAAGCAGAGGAGATATCACACAACTGAAAGAAAATGCTGAAACTGAGGAGATGGCATGGAGCTCCTGGCTGGCACAGCAGGGCCCAATTCATCTCTGACAAGGATGGCATGAAAGATCAATGCTTTTAAGTCTCTTAGCATAACTGAGTCTTCTAAGGTGCTAGAGCTAAGATTTCTTAAATTACCACACTACTGGAGAGCTTGACCCAAATTTAGCAGTGACACTCATCTGCAAAAATTCACAGTAAATTATTTTTCGGAGTAAAATTATATTATATTGTATTTCAGAGTAAATCATTTATCAATTATTTTCTTTATTTTATAAATTATTTTCCAGATTTATGGATATATATCAGTATAATCAAGCATTATCTCAGTTGACTACTTCCACCATAGCTGAATTTAGCAGGAGTCCTCCAGTCCTGCTGCAAGATCAGACTCAGACCTATAGGGGAGTATTCACATTATCTGCTTTAGGCAAGTAATTTCAATAAGATTCAGAAGACAAAAGGAAATTCCTTTTTTACAGTCAATGAAGAAGGAAACCTTTGGAGGCTGACAAATTGTTCCTTAGATGCCTGAAGGTAGACATTCTGACTACACAAAAGCTTGCAAACTGATTAGAATTATTGTCGAAACTGGATAAAATGATACGACTTACACTAGAATGGTATTAGTGTATTTAGTAAAAGCTGGTATTCTGTGACCGGAAACTGAGCTCCAGAGATGTGAGTGTGACTCTGCTTTCAGTCACTCACAGTTAATTTTTGCCTTACAGGCAACAGGGATCAAATAACATAGATTAACATATACAAACAGACATGTGCACATATTTGCTTTGATTTATACCTATCTCTTAATTACTTTTCTTGTTACAGTCTTCTGCTTGCTGAAAGTGTTACTTGCCCTTGTTATGTACACTCACTGAATGACAAATCAGAAGGGAGCTGGACTGTTCAGTCAAATGTGCCTGACCGAGAGAGTTAACTTGTCACTGCATTCAGCCCCAACACTCCTCTGTTTATTCCAGGATATGTGCTTGGAGGAATACTGTTTTTTCACTGGTGAATTTTTAAGGCGAAGCAGATCTGTTCGAGCTCCCTGTGCTACATGATGCAGTGGGTTTGGTTGCATTCACCATGTGCTACATGCTGTAGAAGCAACTGAGGTGGTACAGGCCCTTCCCTGAAGAGCTTCCACTACAAAAAGACTGACATGAAAGCAATGGGAGACAACCTGGGTAGAGTGGCTGAGAGGAAAGCTCAGAGAGGAATAAAGAGCATCAGGGGATATTTGCTGAGAACAGGACAGACAACATTTAATCTTTCCAAGCTTTCCTTTTTAAGTAATTTGGGTAGCCCTGCTCCCACATACCTTTCAGCATCTTCACTGCCACTTTCTGGAAAGAGCCATCATCTAGCTTCAGTAGTGCCTCTCGAACTGACCCAAACTCCCCTGTAAAATTATCAAAGCAGGCAGTGAGGGAACAGCTTCTTGTGAAGAAAGCATGATTCACAGCAGGTTCACTTCAGGGGTCACTGGCAAAGAAGCTGAGTAACCACAAAAAATGCTTCATTTTTCATTCTGCAGTTCCAGACAGCAGCTTTCAGCATATGTGTGCCTAGAAGAGGTATCACTACCAGTAGACAGAGATCACTGTGCTGGCAGTCCAGATGCAAAGGAAAACAAGAGGGGAAAAAAGCAATCCCTGACCAGATAGATGATGCAGTGATGGAGTTTAAGCTGGGATCACAGGCAGACATTTCTGGGGAAGGCATATCATGGGGGATGAGTCTGAGTGAGGTTCTGGTCAGAGAGGAAGGCTATTAGCTGGAACAGCAAGTGGATGGGTTGGGTCAGGAAGCTCTTAGTATTGACAGCCATCAGAGCTGAGTGACGGTGCTGGGACTCAACCATTTGAGATACAGTCAGCTTTATCTCTCAAAACTCAGAGAATGACTTCTATGAATCACAGCTGACCAGAGAAAACAGAAGAGTACCTACTTGTGTGTGAGTGATATGCTGATTCACAGAAGGCAATGTTTGCCCTGGCGTGTTCTCTAAGGGAGATAAGAGGAAATGCAACAGGCCAAAACCTCTTCAAAATATTTTAGCCTGAAGTGGCTTTATACCACAGCCTAGCAACCTCTTTGCATTAGATCTGAGCCTAGATTTGCTCTCCCTAATTTTGCAACTGCTTATCCCACCCAAAATGCATTAATATGAGGAACTCTGGTACTGAAAAGAAGGAAGCAAAATATGGCATTCAGGACACTTACCCCAAAAGCATTATCTTTCCACTAGCTTTTCACCAGTGTCCTTCACTACTCCATGCTTGTTTCACAATAACCACAAGCAGTGGATCTGACCACAAACTAGGAAAATGGGAAGGAACAAAGGTATTTTGTGTTGCTTCCATACTATGGAGCTGTTGCTCAGCTGTAGAGTCAGCCGAGCCCAAGGTAATGCAGTCATGTCATCCTACAACCTGGAACCTGGGGTTGTGGGAGTGGGGCTGACAACACAGACCAGATCCTGCCAGCTGGCATTCCCACACCAAGGCCATGCCCTGGGCCCCCTCTGCAGCCAATTTCAGTTTGTTACCTGCCATGGGGACAGCCTAGAAGGGCTGAAGCAGGATCCCAGAAACTGGCCAAGAGCTGACACTCACAAACAGATGACACAGCTGTTTAATTACTTAGCATTGTTCAGCCTTCTGAGACCACTTCTGCAGGAAGGTCATCTTCCTGCTCTGAAAGAAACACGTTTGTTCTAGGAGGGATGGAATGGAAGAATACTCCCTGTGGGAAAGGGTCAAAAAAACTAGTCTTATAAAGAAAAAAAACTGCAATAAAACTAGTTTTATAAAGAAAAAGGAAGCCAACACTTCAGCTTCCTTTTGCTTATGACCTCTGACTTATGCTCCTCTCTTAGTTATTGGCTTTACCCTTGGACATTTTCAGTTATTTCTAGAGGCTGTCTTCAGACTGAGAACTAGGGAAGGATGATTCAACAGTTAGCACACTGACTTGCCATTTGGGAAACTTAAATTCAAACCCATCCTTTCACACACAATTTCTGGGCCAATCTCTCAGCTAAAGTTAAGTGAGAAGCATCCTACTTTTGCTCTGTCCATCCTTCCTGATCTGAAAAACCTCAGAGAAATGTTAGGAGCACCTGTGTGTGAGATCCAGATGGAGATCCACAGTCAGAAGCACTCCTAAGGACTTGAACTAATGAGAACAAACATCAGCAAAACCCAGCACCGGTTCCAAATGTGCTTCTATAAGAGCCCAGAGTAAAATCTGGAGTCAAATAACTTCAGACATTGAGAATACCTGAATCAACTTTTGTTTTCGAGGGGTTGGAATTTTTGAGGTAATCTCTGTCTCTGTATTGTCTCAACCTGTTTAATACTTGCATGCTTATGTAAATGGAAAGAATTCTATAGCACTGCTTTGTTAGCAGAAAGAGTAGAAGTTTAATTGGATATTTCTTTGTTTAAATCTCTGAAAGAAATTCACGCACCAGTGAATCAACAGTACTTTGGAAAGCTGAGCATAGGCTGCAGTTCATGACTGTGTAGAGCCATATTATAGGAATGGCTTAGCCAATATCCTCTTATGCTAAACCTCTGAAATGTTTTATCCCAGAGGAAGGGATAGTTCCATTTAAATTGCCATCTACAAGCAGGAGAGAAAACAGGCTGCTTGTAATTTATTCTCCCTACTCAACAGTAAAAGTAACACAAGTGGGATTTTCAACATAAAACCTTGTTCAGTTTTGGTTCTTACCCTTGCCCAACATTCTTCCCAAGGTGAACTGCTGTTCCTGGATTAAAACATCTTTGAGTTTTGTCTTCAACTCATCACTGATCCCTACACTCTCCACTGGAAAAGAAAACAAACAACAAAACAAATGAAGAGTCAAATAAGGGATATTTAAATATTCTGCCACAACATCAAGAGTCACCTTTTCTAATCTCCAACTCCAATCACATTCCCATTCTATAAGCAGGAAAATCTGAAAAAAGCAGAATTTCCTTCCATGTCCTCTAGTCTCAAATCAGACAAAAGGCCAGTAACTTTCAACCCTCAGAAAATGTACCTATAGTACTGAAAGGGAGAGGGTGTGATAATACTACCCCCAAACACATCAAGAACAACAGGAATACAGAAATAATGTAAATATTGTGAAGAAGACAAAATCCATTCAGAAGGGCCACTGATAGACACTGGTTCATACAGCTTAATTTAAGTTGATGGAGCTGCCCCACTTCAATGACCATCTGGAACATCACCCTAACCAAGCAATGCAGCACTGCCACAGAAAGCCAGGCCCTTGCTGAACCAGGACACAGAAATGGATCATCTTAATGGATCACCTGGCCATTCCTGGGACTCAATCTCCTGTTTGATAAGTTACTAATTCCTGGCTTTCCAAGACTCATTAACAGGTTCGTGCTTGTAGCACAGCTCAGCACACTGAGTTTAAAGTGTGCTGCCAATATTGTTAAGCTGTATTTATCTCACCATTGTATTGTACTCCAGGTGAAGGAGTCCTTGTAGAGTGAAACTGGGGCAGGGGAGTGGCAAATTTATGTCTTGCATTAATATATACAATGACTGTAGCTGTAATTAGCAAGTGCTATGTAATTGGTATGGCAACAGCAATCCTGGCCTTTCACCTCTGCAGTTCACAGTGTCTAAACCTCCTCATAAATTAATCCCATGTTTTTGATCAAGAAACATCATTATCAGTGAAATCAGAGAGAGCATAGTACATGAATGAACACAGCTTCCCAGGCAGAATCACTCAGGTCATTTTACTTACATGTTGCTTCAATGAGCTCTGGGCCCTCCCTGTTGAAAGACCTGGCAGCTCTGAAATGGACTGCTGGATCCCCTCTGCCAACCACACTGCCAAAGGCATGGCTAGAAGGCAGAAAAGACACACAGGGCCATGATTACATGGGCCATTCACTTCTAAAAGAGTGTGTTGGACAGCATGGATGATTTCTCACCCCTTGCCATATAAATACTGCATGCTGTTTTGTTAAAGAGGGTGTAGCTGAACAATGGGTTTATGCTGCCTTGCTGATGCACCTAGAACCTTCCAATACAGGATAATCACTCCTCCCAAGTGCCTGGAAGAAGCTGCAAGTTGGGGCAGGTTGCAGGAGTCATATAAACAGAGATGCTGCTGTGAGAGGGAGGTCTGGGAGACTGGAAAGAACAGGAACCTTGTTTGCAGTAGGGAGCAAACCACAGCCAAGTGTCAGAGGTGGTGGAAAGGAAGCTTTACTGGGGATCCAGAGGGTTCTGGGCAGCCAGAAAGTTTAAATCAACTGCTAGGCTGAAAACCAGCACAGGACAAAGGGCTCAGCCCGTAAGAACACAGATGTTTGTTTTGTGGGTCTTTTCTCTTTGAATCTCTTAAGCAGCAGTTTATATCGAGTTGATATTTCTATAGTCTAATACAGCCTACCTATTAACACAACATTTTTTTCTACTGTATTTTTGGTGTTCTTATTTTGAAGAAAAGGTAGGCACCCCAAAACTGTGGAAAAAACCCAACAACAACAACCACCAAAAAAAAAATCCCAGCAAAAGACCAACCAATACGGTTATCCAAAGAGACTGCCAAAAGTACTCCATCCACAAGGCTTTTTGAAAAATAATAGAGTCAGAAACCACAATAGAAGAGAAAGCAGAGATCTCTCTAACCAGCACAAGGAGAAACTCCCTTACCCAAACCGAGTTTCCTTTCTTCTTTTTCGAAGGAGAATAAGAGCCAGGGCAACTGCTGTGACCAGAGCTGTGAGAATGCCCAATGCCACAGGAACCCAGGACGTCCCATAAGGAGGCTGTCTCTGGCCACCTGGATGATGGAGAAAAGACCAGTCAGGACATAGAAGACTGTCAGTGGTAAACAGACCAATTTCTTCTTTTTTCTTTTAAATGGAAAAGCCATGCTGCTGGGCCTGGTGTTCACAGTGGATCCTTGTATACTCGAATTTGGCATAAACAGCTACTCAGCCAATCATCAGGAAAACTAGATATTTCACACAGCAAAGGCAAAGCAGGTGCATCTAGTTATAAGAAACCATTCTTGGTTTTGAACCTCAAGAAAGCAGAAGGTGCTGCACCAGATCATACTATTTTACATGAGTTCATGATCTGGGGTGCTTTAAACTGGAGCCTCAGGACAAAATGGTTGCTTAATATGACCATTCTTCTGCAGGTTTCACCCTGTCCTGTTTGATTCAGACATCAGAACCTTGACCAGGCTACATAGCCCTACTTGAATGTCAACCAGGTAACATTTTGAAAGACAACAGAGAAGGAAAATTGCCTCATTGCAATCTGCTTAAAAATATTTACATTTCTTCTCCTAACCCCTCCCACAGACCAAAAGCACCATGAGGGACTCGGTATTAGCTGTAACTTCAGAATGTTGTTTGGTTGGTTGCAGCTTCTCAAGGTCTCTCTCCAAGAAAAGCTGAATTTTAAAAAGTCCCCTGTGAGTCAAGAAAAAAGTTAATCAGCCTACAAGTTCCAATTCTGAACTAATATTTGCTCCCAGAATATGTATACTTTTGACTACAAACTGTCTACAGAAGAAATTGAGATGTTGCCAATCTGAGCAAACTGCCAGGCAAGGAAGATAAACAATATGGTTATGAACAAAAAGAATATTATGTATGCCTGGCAAAGAAATGATATATTAATCCAATTCCCTGAGAGACTCCTTCTCCAAATACAATTACTAAAGATTAAATGTGATTTTGAATGTGTTTATTAAAACCTAGGATAGCCCTCATATCTCCAAATTGTTTAAGAGTGAAGAAGAAAAGACACCAAGTTCCTGAACACCTCTTTCATCTTCATGCTCACTTGCTCACTCTCAGCAGTTGACTGCCCTTTACCAGAAGGCAAGGAAGAATCACCTTTGATGATGTTAGTAATCCTGTTATAAGTCATGACAGTATAAGTAAACCTATCCTTAAAAGAGATGTTAGGTTGATGGGCTGGAATTTGGATGAATGTCTGAACAGATGTATATGAAAGGGAGTGAGACAACCCTTGCTGGCAGAATCCTGGCAGGGAAGAGGCTTCTGAAGCTACAGTTACATTGATGAGTCTTATCATCCAAATTTTTAAAGAAGTAATATTAGTCTAATAACAGGTAGAGCTTAAGGAAACAGAATTATAGACCACTGAGAAAGCAGACTAGTACTTCTCTACTTGAAACAAATTATCAGATCTTTAGTACTTATTTTCCAGCATCTTATCTCCTTCAGAGACTCAGATATTCTTTTACCACCCAAAAGGCTTCACAGGCTCTGGGTCTTACGATACTGCGTCTTGCTGCAACTTTCAACCCAGCCTTCAAGGCTGTTTATGAGGAGGGAGAGATCAGAAACAGAAGCTGTATTTCTCAAATGCAATAAAGGTAATTCCAACCCCCTCCACAATTCCCAAGCCAATCACTTCGGCTATTTCTGCCAAACAATCAGGGTAGAAACAACTAACAACACTGATGTAAAAGGTCTCTCTGGTAGTTAATGATAAGGTTTCCTTCCCCCATGGTGAGACAAACCTCTCTCAGCTTACTTTTCTAGTCTGTGTTAGCTGGCCTGGTGAGTGAGCACAGATTTAGATCAACTTCCTGGGAGCCTCTCCAAAAGGAGTGTGGATGAAAACTAAACTAAACTAAATTATTCTCCCTGTTTCTAAACTGCTGGGCATCAGGAGTGCATCCCACAGTTTACAGCAAATGTAACAGAAATAGAAATGAACGTTGCAATTCACTGCTTCTCCTCCTCTGCCTCACACATCGTTGCTTCCCACTTGTGTCACTGAGCTTGAGAGGAGGCTGCAGCCCACTAGTTGCCTCTCCTCTCTCAACTCTGTTGCTCTTCCATCTCCTGCACATCCTTTTTTCAGCCAGCATATGCCTTAAGATTGCACAAGGCAGAGAGAAAATGGTGTTATTAGAAGAGTTTAAAGGAGTATTTAGGAGCACTTTGATGATGAGCCCTCTGATGATGAGCCCTCTTGTTTCACAGAAAGTTTTTATCTCAAAGGCGTGCAAAGAACATAATCCAAGTGTCTTCTCCTGCCTACAATCATGACAATTACAGATAGGAAAAAGCTCTTAAACCATTCTGTTCCTCACTCCGCAATGAAAAATGAGGTTTCTATTGAGAATGTTTCTGAAAATACTAAAACAATCTTTGTTAACAGCACACAAGATCTCTGCATAAGTAGGGTGGAGCTCCCACTAGCTTTGCTGTGATGACAAATTCGACTGAAAGTTTATAGGAGCTTAGTCATCCTTATTGCCGCTCTGGGAGCCGGTCAGAAACCACCCCTGGCATTTCTCACAGAAAGCAACCAGTGCCAATTTGCTATTTTAGGAAAGGAAGCAACTTATATTTTCTACCAGGCCTGAAACAAAACTGCAGGCTTTCTGCAGCTCTGCTGTTTAGGGCCTGTCAGTGTTTCCACAGTGAACTTTTACTTCCAGCCTGTTATGCTTGTGAAGAAATATAGGGTCTTTCAGACAGCATTTGGCCAAAACAAGCACCACTGCCGATGCTACTTTTTTTAAAGTGATTTGTAAATAAAAACAATCAAATGACAACATATAGTGCTTTCAGGATTATCTCATTCTAGCTCCCTGTAAAATGCAAACCCTAAACACTCCCTGGGCTTCTTGCTGGTGATGGCCATTTTCCAAAGAGAACTCCCAGTTCTTTCAGATACTTTTCTCTGTATTTGGGTGCCACAGAAAATACCCAATCAAAAAAGCAGGAGAAGAAAAACTGATGGAGCTAATGACTAACCTCAGTAGGTTCAGCTCTGGATGTCCACACCCCTTCATTCTGCATTAAATAATGAGAGAACTTTGATCCCACACTGACTGTGTACTCACACATAACCTTCAGTGCTGACTTCATCAAAGGACCTGAGTAACGTGCGTGCTAAAACCAGCATTACATGCACTACTGCAAGTAAGGATACAGTTCTCTACTGGTTACTCTGCCCCTATCCCCACTTCCTGCTTGCCCAGGTACTCCGCTTTAGAGTTCCCCTGCCATCCCTGAGTATGGAGTGATCAGCAGAGATCAATGTCCATGTGATTCCTCAAAGACATGTGGAGTGGGAAGAAAGCAGCAGCAGGTGGATTAGCATCAAAAAATAGAGAGTGCTGTCTTGTCCTGCCACAGGCGTTTGGAAACAAAACCTCAGGAGACCGTTTTTGTGTGATCACACCTCATTGACTTATCACCAATCTTCATCCTTTTTTGGAATGTCTTCCTCTTAGTTTCCTTCACAAACAGGAGCATTCTCTCCCCTCTCCTCATCTCCCCATGTAACATCCTGCCCTGCTCCATAGCCTGACTCCCATTTCCCACTCACCGTGAAATACAAGCAAGGAAGCAAATCACCCCAGGTGAGCCTACCTGCCCTTCAGCACTAGGAATGCACCCCACAACTGCATGTTCTTTGCTCCCAACAAACCCTTCCACGTGTCCAGATTGCATGGTACAGCATCTGTACTATCATCTTCCTCTTCCACCAGTAGCTCAGCTTTTCCACTGAGACAGCTAAACTGGTTTAATATAAATTCATTCAGTAAAACCATTATGAACTCCACACTGGTTTAAATCAATGGCAATGGTTTAAATCAGGCTTTACTAAGACTAGTCAGAAGTGGCATAAACTTAAAGAAGAGAACCTATGTTAGAGCAGTTTCCTCACAAATATACTCATGTAAATCTGTTTTGCTTAAACCTTCATTTGCATCTTTTCTATTGTGTCTGCCCTTCTCCTGTTCTACACTAAGCACAGTAAAATCCTGTTAAGGAAGACAGAGTAGAGGCCAGAAGCTGTTTTGTTTATACCAGCTCTTTAAAGATTATTGAATTTCTAATCTGCTTGATGAAGTGTGCTGTTGTATAAAGCCACGTGTCTCGGTAAATTGCAAGCACTAAAAGAAAAAGTGTCAGCAAAACCAGCAATCCCAGCTCTTCTGACTTTTTCCCCCAAAGAGTGGACACTCACCCATGACCTCTTGGGCTTCAAGAAGGAAGATGTCACTCCAGGGCCCGCATCCTGCAGTGTTCAGCACACACACCCTGATAATCAGGTCTTTGAGAGGATTCCACATTGTGAGATTGGCCTTTGTATCCTGAACGATCATCTCCCCCTGAGTGCAAATGACAACAAACTGTGAGCTGTCTTGAAAGGAATCTAGTGCAAAACTTCACCTTTAAAACTAAACCAAAACAATACCATGTACTTCTCTGGTGCTATAACAAGGGTTGGGAATTGTGACTCCTGGGTCTTTATCCCAATTTTGCCTGGGATTTGGGCTGTCGTTTGGGGTTTTTCTTCCCATGCTCGCTGCTATAGAAATGTGGGGTTTCCTGCTATTAAAAGATATATCTCCTTCTTGTGGTTTACTGTAAAGCATCTGGCAGTTTTAATCCAAGGGAGGAGTCCGTCTGTCTGTCTGTTTTAACTTGTTGACCAAATCCCAAATGGCTTCTGAATTTCAGTGCCAATTTTCACTTAGCAAGGCCAATATATTTTCAGTAGTTTTGTGGATCTTCTTCAGACACACTTTTTACAGTAAAGCCTGGAAGATTTGGCTGCCACAACTGACACAATGTAAATTCAATGACAACTCAAAATACCATCACTCAAAATCAATGACGCTGACCTAGTATGAAATGGGTCATACAAAATAGGAAATAAGTCTCTTTTCCCTCTAGCTGTCTATTATTACAGGCTTGCTCTTCATTAATTAGCAGTGGGTAAATACCTATTAGGAAGCTAGAAACCATAAGAAATGCTGTGAACTTCAAAGGCTGATAGATACCTGAGAAAGGTCAATGCCAAAGAACAAATGAAAGGCTTTCTACCCTGTCAGGGTCCTTTCAACTCCCTAAGTATTGTAAACGAAGCTAAAGAATCCACAACCTTCTTTTTGTGATTTACAGTATAACTCATTCACTTGTTAAATACACCTTTGCTGCTAGGATTTGGAAAGCCAAGGCCCAGTCACAGGAGAGAGAAAGCCCAGATCCTGCACTGTCTGAGCTGGACAGCCCTAGAAAGAGGCAGACAAAGTGGATTCTCTCTATGTTGTCCTTATTGTACAAGGAATGGCAGAGAACTGGTCTGTCTGCAGATGAACATTCAAGTGAAGGAATTCTGAAAACGCCAGGAAGAAGGGAACAGTCCTAAATCTTGAGGCATCCTTCAAATCAGAATAGAACCATTTACACAAAAGCAATGTCAGGAATCTAGTCCCCCACTACGGATGAGGGACCCTAATGCCTAGAAAATTTAACACGAACCTTCTACAACTCTGTTCAATGGCTCAGTACCTTCTCAATCTGTTACCTGAGTTACATTATCCTGAATCCATTCCAGTCTGTATCCCAGGACATTTTCTTTCAGCACATCTGGAGCCACACCTTCCCACTCCAAAATTAGACCAGGATCTCTTTGAATAACATGGATATTTTGAGGGGTGCTGCTTGGAGCTGAAAGTAGAGGACAGAGCACAATCACTCTGTGCAGGAAAATAAGGCACTATCCACACTGAAAAGAGAGAGGGTGTGAGAGGAGAGTGCAACTTCTGCAAGCCACCAGCACCTTGTGACTTCGAGTAGGTAAGAGATTGGTCAGCAACCCTCATTATTCTCCACGATCCCAGAGAGATAATGGGACTGGCATGCAGAAGCCCCATGGCTGGACCAACTCCTGCATTATGCATCATTGCTGTAAACCACATTTGACTGCCCATCATTATTTTGCTCTAGGAGACCCTTAGAGCGGACAAGCAATGTAACAGTACAACATTTCCTGTATTGCAGAATTATCAAGGAGTTAATTAAGTTTATAATTTTCTATTTTTCAGGTTCAGAACTGCTGTCTTGTTCTTGTCTGCCATCTCTTACCAAGCTCCAGGGTCTGGAAATAAACCCTGTCGGTGAAAGGGGAGCTGCCCATCTCATTACTGCACTGCACACGAACGCTGTAGTTGGTGGAATGCTTCAGGCCTTGCACACCATAGGCAAAGGGTGGCACTGGGGTGACTTCAGTGGAGACCTCCTGGCCATCTGGTGACTCAGCTACCTGTGCCAAGAGTGAAACAGAGATGACTGTTACCATCAGCAATATGACTAACAGGTCCAGATGGATAAGAATTCATTTAATTGTCAGTTTAGGAATGTATAAGAATAGATATAGTACAGGTGATACTTGAAATATTGAAAAGGAAGTTGTCAGACTAAGAACGGTGAAGTAACACCACTCTAACTCAGGCAGTACAACAATTTTCCACCAGCTGAAAATTTGGTTCCATATTTTAAACATTTCCTTACCTACGTTACAATTTCTGCAATTGATATTATTCCTTTAAAAAAAACTTGATGTGCTTGTCACTTTGAGTGCTAGAAGATGGCTTCTGAGACTTGTTTAAATTTGGGCAATGCAAACCGGTAGAGCAACTTGCCTATTGTCTACCATCACCTTTTGCCAAACTCTTTTCTCCAGAAGTTTGTATATTTTCAATTTGTAGTGGATGAGAGATGGTAGACATAGGTGGCTTGGTTCAACTAACCTGCTTCAAATTAAACTGAGAAGAAACTTCTTATCACTCCTGCAACCCTTCTTTTCTCTTTTTTTTCCTAAATCCGAGCTTTTAAGCAACATGAATGTTAATTTAAATCTCATATCACCGTGTGCTTTTAATGCTCAATCTTCAATGTTCCTGCTTTTGTACTGACAATAGCAGAAATCACCACACACCTCCCAGGCTCAGACTTTCTTCTCAACTGCATATGAAATAGCAAAGCTGAGAGTAAAAGCAAGTTGTATTGACAAAAGTAAACAGTTATATGGGTTTTATATACTTTATATAGCAGCCTTTCTGCCTTTCTCACTGCCCTTCCGCTCACTCACACACACTTTTGGCACACTGATTTATTTGGCTAGTAAAAAGGAAGAATCTCAAGTTTCCTGAAGAGAAAAGCATATTGTTGTCATTATCAGTGTCATCCAAAGCAAGGGAAAAAACAAGCTGACTTTTGTGTAAAACCCTGTCTGCTGGATGATGTGTTTCTGTTCAACACTCTCAAGAGCTGGTGCTCTTGCATCTGCCCCTTTCACGCCCTGGAACACAGCTCATGCTAACAGTCAGAAAACGCTGCCATTCCCTGCCCTGTCCCCAGGAGCAATCTGCTTGTCTGAACACAGTGCTCCTGGGGCACCCACTGCAGTGCCTGAGTGCCAGAAAAACACAGCAAAGTTCCAATCCCCCTTCTCTTTCTGGGAGACTCCGAGCAGAAGTGCAGTCATGAGGAGCCAGGAACATGTGCATTTTCACATGGAAATGTAGGTCAATGTCTTACACAGAATCCCTCAGTGTGGGAGTCAGAGGAAGCAGAGATTTCTGACAGTGCAGGGTTATTGCCAAGTTACTGTGCTCCCAGACTCAAACGCAGGAACTCCATCCTCCCCAAATAGAACAGAAAAGGCTTAGAAAAGGGGTGAGAGACTGCTGAGTGGACAGAAACCGGGCTGCTCTGATTCAGCCTCTTTTCCACATGTCCCATCCCCCACCCCTGCCCTTGCCAAAAGTGAGAGGGAGAACTTAAACCCCAGAATGATTAGCATTGCAGCGTGCAAGCCAGAGAGAATAGGCCGTTCCAACTGGAGATAACTGGCATTGTAAAACAGAGGAAGAAAACAATTTTCAACTGTGAACAAGAACAGAAGCAGCAACAAAACCCCGAGACCAGGGCCAGTTGTATTCAGGAGTTCTTTCTGCCAGTAAGTTAAAACTAGATTATGATTTTTCTTTTTAACTTATGAAAGAGAATAAACATCAGAGCATGAAATCTCCGGTTTCCTCCCCAAATAAAAGGAGGACTGCAAATAAATTAGCTGGCTTCCAGCATACCTTGAGTTTATAATCTTCCTCTACGTAGTTGGCAACACCCCCCAGAAATTCCACTCCAGCTCACAATGCTGCTGTAATCAGGTAGGGAAAGCATAGAGGCCTGGCAGATAAATCCATGGGGAATGTGCCTAGCTGTCCTTGCACAGCCTGCTTTGGGTAGCACCACTCTTTTTGACACTTGGTTACCTGGTCTTTGATCTGATTCTACAGTGAAGTGTGCAATGCTAGAAACTAAGTCTGCCTGAGGCTGGACACATACCACTGTTCTCAGGAACCTAAAGAAGCAGACCAAATTTCTAGACGTGGAGTACACTGATAGAGCTAAAGGATATTATCAGGATTGATTTTCTGGGCAGAATTGGTCTTTCACAATGGAAAACCAATCCAGATTTAGAGACAGGGCTTAAAATTACTCTGAAACATGCGAATAGGCCAGATCTTGTATCAAAAAGCCCAATCTGTCTCCTGCCTCCATCATTCCTATCTTTCCTCTACCACAACCTATACATTGCAAGCTCCTCATCCCTTGGACTCACTGGTATGTCTTGATCCCTGCACTTCCTCCGGCATCTCGCATGCCTGAGCTGGAGTAGGACTCACAGGCATCTACACCGGAACAAGTTACCATGGGCCACTGCTCCTTGCAGGAGGGGTGAGCACTCTGCAACCACACCTGCTCAAGGGCACTGCCCATAGAGTGCTGTGTGCTTCATTTGTGCTGCAGTGTAATAATCTGTATGGAGGAGCAGCCACAAAGCAACTGATGTGATAACCTGCTGGCAGGGAGAATGGGGCCAGTCTTTAATGCTTAACTTTTGAGTATGAAGTTCATGACCTGCTCTTTGGTACCTATAGATGCCCCAAGTTGCCTCCTGTTAAGTTTTCAAGTTTTAACACTGTGCAGTAAGAATTCAAACACTGCTACAAATAAGTTGGGAGAGCAAAAGATGGCCCAGGCAGTGTGGCTCAGGAGAGTCAGGTTATTCATGCAGGGCAGGGCACAACCCAGAGAGGCCATACCTGAAGAGTGCAAGAATGGAGGGGTGCACGGCCATCAAATCCTGGCACCCAGACCACGCTGGCATTGCTGCTGGTGATTTGGCTTACAGTTACATTGAGAGGCGAGAGGGGCATGGCTAGAAAGGAAACAAAGAGACCTTTCAGTGTACACAGAACTGAGCATGGAAATGGAAGACGCTTGAGGTTAAAAATTATGCAATGAAATCACTAACAGAAATGGCACAATATCACATCTTTAGAGAGTGTCCCTGACTGTTGTGAATGAAACTATTATTTTAACATTGAACAAGCTATTGTCAGCCATTCTATCATTGTCTAGCACACTTGCTTGATGCATCCAGGCAGCTAGTTGATCTCTTTGATAGCAATGCCAGAGTGTGACGTTTACACCTTCACTACTCAGCCCTCTTCCCTGCCCCCTCAGTTACAGTGCATGACTCAGCCCTGTGCACACACTTGCCTGTGGTCCCCCACTGTGAGCTAAATCAGGGTTTTAAAATCCCACCTCTGGTTCTCAGTCCAGCCTCTGACACCAGCTCTGCCAGCACCAGGTGGAGGGTGGTTTACTGTAGTGACCTGAATACCCTGGAGCTGGATTTGCAGTAGACATGCTTTGTGCTGCCTCCAGGTGTCCATTGCAAACTCCTGCTGGAACACCCTGGGACAGAGCCTGAACTGAAAACTGCCTCCTTGGGCTGGGATGAATAAACTTCATTTTACAGAAGAGAAATTCAAGGCAAAGGGAGTGCCTGTCCATGGCTGATACCACTCTACAACTTAAGGGCAAGGCCAGGAACAAAATCAGGATTCCCAGACTGGACATTTAGTCAGATGACCATGCTTCCTACTACCACAGCACAGCACCAAAGCACTTGGCTTCCTTTTAGAATCCTTGATACTTACCCTTCTCCTTTCCTCTCACTGTGATTCCACATAGTTACTTCCTATTCTTTCACTCACCATCTCTTTTTCACCTCTGAATCTCTGTTTTCATTCAGGCACATTACTCCTGACAAAATGAGCAGCTTCATGAATACTAACCTCTTCCTTGACCCCTTTCTCATTTTAAAACATTCTCTGTTGCTGTTGCAACACTTTTACTGTAGCACCTCAACAAATTGTACCCTCAGGAGTCCTCTTTCAAAAACCTGTTCTCAGGACAAGGCTCTGCCTACAGATCACATTTTCTACCTCTCCTGAGTTGTATCCAAAGGAAAACAGCAGTGGAAAAGTAATTGCAAACCAGGATTCCTCCAGCTGCATCTTCTTCTCTGCCAGAGAGCACTTCTGTCTTTCACTGCACCAAAGGCAATCACAATACTGCTGCCTTCAGCATCTCCACAGGGCCGTCCTGCAGGAGAAATGCAGAGCCCAAAGCCCCCTCCCAGGTCTCTACAGAGAGCCTAGAGGAGAGGATGGGGCAGAGAATAGATGGTGACACAGATTAACCCTACAAAGCCTTTGTTGTCTGGTTAATTAGTTACCAGGACCAGGCAGGGGGCTGCCACCTAGATAAGGACAGAGTGCATGGGTGGGAGGTGTGGCAGCAGAGCAAGGGTCTGGGAAGGAAGCTGGGCAATGAGTTCTTTGCAAGTTAACTTAGACTTTCCTTCATCTTTTTTTCATTCTCTTTTGATGTTGGTGTTCAGGTCTGTAAGTTCTTTGAGGCAAAAAAAGTTTGCTTTCACTGATTACTTGGGTATTGTTGAAACATTGCCCATAACTCGAGTTTTTGTAGACACACTCATAACTTTTGGGTTTAGCAACATGTAGTTTTCAACACTGCACAGTAGGGCCAGAGGAGGTGTGTGCTATGGCACCAGTGAGAATAAAGAATCAACTGCTAACACCCCCCTGTGTAAAGGAGACATCCGCTGAGGAGGGCTGGCTTGCTAGCACCTTCCCCTAACACTGCAAGCTGTAGAAGGGCCAGATGTATTTCCTACCATCTCCTGGGAAAAAACTGTGGGCGGCTGTTTCCTGTTGTGCTCTGAAATACGGGATACAACCCTGAAAGTGTTCACTGCACACATAAAGGAGAGCAAAGCTTGTCTGAAAACAGGACCTTGAGTGTTAACATAATGAGAGTTAACTTCCTCGGTGCTTAGAGAGTGACTGGAACAATGGGGCTTTGTACATGGCTGGGGACTGTGGGCTACAATAACAGTAATTTTCTGCTTGGAGTACACCCAGCACATTGTGGGCACTACAGAGAATAGATAATGAACAACAACAGGACCAAATAGGAGGAAATGTTAACAGTTTGTCAATGTCCTAGCAAAAATATTTGCCTCTGGAAACACAGAAGAAACTAATTGTTTAATAAATTGTAGGAAGATTTAGGAGTCCTCATTAGCACATGGGTTTGTGTAAGAGAGGAAGGCCCTGAACATGCATCTACAGACAACTAATCCCAGGAGTAATTTCACTGAACTCTGCATGTTCATAGGATCAAGAGCTAAATAAACATTACTTGGGGCTGTCCTATTTCTGCAGATAGGAGCTTTGCTTTAATTTTAACACGGTCATCAAAGCTTTTTTATTTCTGCTGATAGGAGCTTTGCTTTAATTTTAACAGGGTCGTCAAAGCTTTTTTATTTAGAAAAGCCTAATCACGTAGACAAGTTTATAACTACTTTTTTAGACATATCTTTGAGGTATTATACAGGTGTAACTTTTATGACTACAGCACTGGAGTTGCTATTCAAAACCTGATTTTTGTCTCTAGAACTTGCCACATACTGGTCCAACGTTTGTTGAGTCACTGAAGCTTGCTCTTTCTCAGCTCTAGAACGTGTGTGTGTGACACCAGTGTGAGATGGCAATATGTCCCTCCTAAACAGGCTGTGTGGATTCAGTAGCTGATAATTGACTCCTGTGGAGAACTTTTTAGTTAAACATAATTGCTGGGAAATGAGAGAATTCTGAGGTCTTCACCCCTTCATCTCATTAATGGCTAAAAAAATAATAATCTGTATTAACATTAAAAAAATAAAGAAGCTTGTTTATGCTAAATGGTTTTTTTCAAATTGTGGCTCGAGATTTTTTACAGTGTAATAGCTTTGTGAACTAAATTCTATCCCAGGATAAGAATATCCATAGAAGATATATTCCACAATAACTTCCCTGTGTAAACAAGCCTTTAAGGCAACAACTCCAAATGGTTTTAAATTAATTTATAAATCTTACTAGTCAAACATACTGCATTCTTGGCATAGCAGTAACCACAATATCCTGAACAAAAAAACTCTAAGTGTGGTAGATTACAGCTGGATTTTAAGCTATCCTTTAATGAACATTAGCTACCACAACTGTGAGTTCTGATACTGATACAGACATAAACACTTGCTCTTATTTGTGCTGAGCAATAAGCTACAACTTGGAACAAATGATTTTTGTGCCATGCCTCTCCTGGAACTGATCATCGTGTAATTAAAAGTGTATTAAAGCATGACTAAAAATTAAAATGCAGAAGCATCTCAACATGAAGAGGAGGGGAAGAGCTGATTGCTCTGATTATCCCTGTTTCAGGCACCTGGAGGCGCAGAGGAAATGTCATATCAGTCTGGAGACTTCCAAATGGTAACCGGTCATGCACAGGCTAGGAATTACTTGTTTTCAATGGGTTTTTAAAGAGCAAAGAATTAAAAAAATAAAATACATAAAACCAGTGTGGATGAGCAGATCTTAATGGCCACTGGTGATCACCTTCCTTGACTTTTTTCAGCGTCTAAAGTGATGCTAATAAAAGCAAGCAGAAGTAATAGCCTCTTTAGTGCTAACAAGACCCATCAATCCCCAAGAGGCAAAAATTTCCCTGCTACAGATTTATGTCAGTTTCTTTCTTTTGAGCTATCTCTCAAAAACAATTTAATTGCCTCAGCTCTCTCCTTTTCAAGGAAAAACTGTCATTTGACATCACATTTTCACTCCTGAATCAAATGCCGAATATTTTCAACAGCCTGGGATACAGCCCTGCATAGGAAGTGGGAACTGCTGTTAGAACACAAAGCATTGTTTCGACTGCTGAGAGCTCCAGCTGGTGCCAGTAGCTTTGAGGCAACTCCTTGCATTAAGAAGCCCTACTTTCCCTGTCCAGAGAGCAACCCCGAGGCCCTTGCACCCACTCACCTTTAATTTGAACAGTGGCTGTTCGAGATGAAGACAATCCCTTTATGTTGTGAGCTTCGCAGGAGAAAACTGTGCTTTGATTAATACCTGGAGATCAGCCAAGAAAAGGAAAAGAAACACAAACAGCTATATAATCCAGCTTCAACCTTCAGCAGAATTTCAATTATTTGTGACATCCAGCTCAAGCCATACAAGCAGTTGGAGGGCTGAGCTGGGTGCCAATCAAAAGTATGTGGATTTCAATGTAATTAATGTGCCAAACACATTTTTAATGGAGAGAGTGTGGAAATGCAGAAAAGCTTTCATGGGAGTTTCAGGAAGCACTGAAAAAGGATGAAGAATCTGTCAGGACAGCAGCTCATGGACTCAGTTAATAGATGTCTGCTTCTCACATTCTGGTGAGCATCTTTGGAGCAAGGATTGTGCTGAACCGTGAGCTTATACAAAGCTTATTGCTTTGGACCTCAGCCTACAACATTCATCTTCTAACTGGGCTGTAAGCCCAGGCAAACTTCCAACCAGATGCTGCCTATTTCAAGTCAATGCCCACCTGTTCTTTGCCGTGCATCAGACTTTTGAAGTGACACAAAGGAAGTGGAAGTTAAATGCTACTTCATCAGCACTGAGACACTTTCCAAGGGTGATACAAGTAAGAATTAGGCTCCCTGTCTTCCGTGAGCATCCATCCATCTCACGGGGCCAGAACATGGCATCATACTGATGTCTGGCTGCTCCAAGATGCATATAGGCATTGTAAATTAATCAGGATTGAGATAGATTTGCAAGGCTGCCTGGAGAACTGTATCCAGCAACTACCATCACTTGACTTGGCCCTCAGTTGCCTTAAAAGGCTCTGTCTGACAAAAGTTAAAGATCGGCACACTGTGGGCATACAGTTTAGGAAGGAAAAACATGTCAGAGCTGCACAGATCAGCTTGCACAGTGTCTTTGCCCTTTGACTCATGTCCCAAGCCCCAGATTAATGGCATTGCAAAGAAGGTGCAATGGAAGAGAGGAGGGGGTGCTATAAAATTAAAAAATAAAGTATTTTAGCTTCTTCTACTTGCCCCTGTGAATCAGAGGAAAATGCTGCCAGCAGGCTGAAGGCTAGGCAGCACAGCAGAGCAGCACCTGACACGGTAGGCCTGTCCCAAGACAGAACCTAACAGAGCCCTGCCCTGAGGAAAATAGAAAACACACCACAAACCAGGAACCGCTTGTTCTCCAGCACCATGCCAGCACTGCTTTCCAAATACAACACTGCTGAACCTTCTAAATGCTTGCTTTCTATCCAAGTACTTTGTTACTATTTTCTTCAGAATGTGACACTTTCTTCAGCTAGCAATGCTTATTTTCTCACCAACTGTCTTTTTTGACATGCTTTGGTAATCCCATCACGCAGGTTGCATCCTGCTACTTTTTTTTCAGTTGCAAAGACAAAATATGCCCAAGGGACACCTCAATGTGAACTGAAAGAGGATGTGCCCAGGGGACATCCCAAAGAACACTGAAAGCAAAGAAAGGTGCTGATGACGCCTAATAAATACTGTAGCAATTAATTTGGAGAAGATGTCTTTCTAGGAGTAAATGTCCTTCTTCAGGCCTCCAAGCCACTGCCCCACAAATACGGAAATTTTGTGAGGCACCATGGGATGGGTTTAGTGGAGGAAGGGTGATTTTTTTTTAATTGTCTTTCCCCTCTTGACTATGCATCTTTTCAGTTTCCATTTCAACATGTAGATTATATCATAAGGGAGCAGTTTTCATTTACAACTTGGAACAGCATTGGTAGCTACATAAGAGAGGGAACAGATGATTAAAACCATTGCAAATCACAAGTCAGGTTTTGATTTGCATATAAATGAGGTTCTAAGGGAAGCCTGAGTAGGATTGGATAGCTCAAAGGATGGCCAAAGACATACAAAAACTCTCCTTGGATGTAACTGTATTAACACTGATAAAGAGGTTCCAGAGATGACTCTTACTTGTAAAACCTTTTCTTTCCAAATACCTGGTCCAACCTTGGGTCAGGACTGCTGAGAAAAATAAAACAGCAGCCAAGAGAAAACACAAGGCTCTTGGACAAGTAACTAGAATAAAGATACTTTCAGAGGTAACTACAAGAATAACTGCAGTCAGTTCCTGGTGGAGATACATCACCCTTCCCTGAAAGTGGTCTGAAGAGAGGCCCAAACACCTACTGGCTCCTGAGCTTTTCTGCTGATGCTGCTCAGGAAAACTCTGCTCTGGGGCAAACCCTGGTCTTGAAGGGTATCAACCAGCCCAGTTCAGCACCAATACAACCACTCTATAACTGGCAACCAATTACATGAGGCACTCAGATTTTAATGATAAGAGCATCCAGCAAGCCTGCAAGAACAGAAATGGGGGTGGGTAAGAGAGGGGAAAGCAGTGCATGACAGGGCTGTGCACAGAAGGAGGAGATGGCATCTGTTACATGTGAATGTTTGGAGAGTTCCAAGACAAATGGCACCAACAGAATCATTTAATATAACCATGAACCCTCCACAAGGTGGAACAAGAGACATCCAATGCATCAACTATTCAGTAGCATCTTTAAGAGAGTGCCAGCTACACCCAAACTCTGTAAGAGCCTGTGTGCCTCAAGCCAGCAGAAAATACACTGAGCAACAATCACCCCTCAAGATATTTGTCTGTGATCACGACCACTCAAAACACTTAATGTAGAGTCAAACACCATTCTCACACTATATGGCTACCTAGTGTAGAAGGCATGATCAGAAATGAGCTCTTCTCCTCTTCTGATGCTCAAAGTGATCCCCTGCATTGGCAGCAGCCTTACCTGACACATTTAAGATGGAGGGGGAGATGTCTGGAAGCCCCACTCTAGAGTCTCCCATCCACCAGACAATTGTCACTGGTTCAGGGGGACCAACAGCAGCACAGGCCATGTGAAAGGGGGCATTAGGGGACACGGACACATCCTCAGGTTCCACAGTAAAGTAGGGCACACCTAGAAAAGCAACAGAAAAGTGACAATAACTGGAGAGACTCCTTCTGCCTCTTGTTCATTTCCAGTAATACCAGTGCCCAGCACTGGACATCCATAAGCCCTGCCCCACGCCAAATCCGATGCCGTCTAAGCACTTCACAAAAACCAAGGGTCAGATATGCTGGATCACTTCAGGGCAGGAATGTCTAAATACTACCACTAGAAGTCAGAGAGAAGGAATGCTTTCTTCCCAAAACGCCTTTGAAAAACCACTTTCACTTCAAGACTCCCCTATGAAACAGCTTTTAGTGGTAGTATTTTCTCATTTTTTCAGCTGGAGGGACTGGAGTTTAAAGAGGCAACAGTCAATAATTTTAGCCGTGGCAGACACCACTTTAAAAGACAGCTAATCCAGCTGCAGATACTTCTTGCTGTGCATTAAAAACTGAAGCTTGAGAAAGCGTTGAACTACTGGCTTTAACAAACCCGTGAATGAGGAAAGAATCCCTGAGGTGAGAGACTGGGATCATTTACAATGCTCTCTCTGGAGCATTAATTGACTGGAGATGCCTTCCAGCACACTCTGACACCACGACAACCAGGCTGCCTTGGAGTCAGGGGTAATTTGTTTCAGAGCTGAAGGCTATCCACAGACACAGCTCTCTTGGTAATTATCTGTTCCCCACCACAGAGAGACTCCTGGTTGGTACAACAGGTCTCAAATCAGGCCCACATAGAGCAAAACACAGCTGCAATGCCACCTACCTCAGGTCATCTCTATGTGGCAATAGCTGCGTGTAATTCGACCCATCAAGAGATGTGGTTCCTCTTATGGGCAATGCCAAAACTCATGTGGGTCCAGTGCTACAAACCAGTAACACAAATTTCACCAGCCACCAGCACCAGTGCTGACCCTGCAGGACAGCCAGCATGTACTTCTGGTGATTGGTGGAAGAGCTGAAAGCCCAAAGGACTGTTCATGTCCCTCCTATTCAAAAATCTTTGAGTGTCAAGCACAGCTGTTACTGACTGCACTTACCCCAAAATCAGGTATTCTCAGCTGGAAAAAGTGTTTTCTGGAAACGGCTGATCCATTGCCTCACAGAAACAGAGGAGCTGACAACATTGTGCATTCACATGCTGAAATTACACTGTCTGTCCCTGGCCAAAGATGACAGGCCCAAGGGCTTCCACTGGTGTGGCAGATGCTGAGTACCTTCACCAGCAGGCCATTAATATAGGTGCCTAAATAGGGATTTAGAAGCCTAACACTTGACATTTCCCCCAAGCTACAGCCAAAAGTGGTATCCTCAGTCTTCCACTGACTGTCCAGTCACTGTGTCTTTCAGGTGGCAGTTTCTTTATGCCTTCCTTGCCTCCTTCCTTTAGAGTTGTATATACATGAACAGACCAAAACAGGTCTGAAAACGAAACTCTTGAGGAATGACAGTGCATATCTGTGCAAAGGCTAATGTTCAGGACAAGTATATCCACCATCATGGTATACTGCTTGTTTTTGCTGACATATTTAACTTTATTTTTTTATTGCATTCATACATAAATAATAAAAATGAATAAACATTCGAGATACCAGCTGCCACACCTCTGACTGCTTTGCCCTCCTTCTCCAAGGAACATTAGAAGGGAAAATAATCACCATTTCTCTACCTGTGAGCAGGATCCCTGCCTCCTGTCCATCTGTCATGACACCCAAGGTAAACTTTCAGGAAGATCCTGCCCAGCTCGGCAGGTTTTCTCACTTTGGGAGCAGCTAAACAGAGCAGACAAGACCACAATTAAAAACTCTCATAGCTGAGGGAGTGAGGCTGACTCATCCAGCTGAGGAACTTGCACTGCCCCCGTCCGTATGTCACCTGGACAGCTCGCTGCCTGTGACACACTTTGCCTCGCAGTTCCTGGTACAAGAGGTGAGTGCCAACACGTCCCTTTCACAGATGCACCATCGAGGCATTGAGCAGCCAGGAGGCAGGAAATCAGTGGCAAAACAAGGAAATCGTCCTGCCTTCTCCCCTTTCCAAGCCAGCATTCCACCTATAAGGTTGATATTTTTGTATAGCTCAGTTTTTAGACAGTGTTAATTCAGGGGAATGTGTCCACACAGGTGTGGCTTGGGCTCTGACTGCAGCCACAATGGGGGCTAGCAGCCCCAGGAACAGCCATACAGTCAGAGGTGTAATTTCAGAGGGAAAGTTCTGTAAGAAACATAATCCCTATTTTCAACACTCCACGGTGTGCCTCTGAGATCACCTCTCCAGGCATCAAACACTATCATGTTCTCAGTTAGGCCAGAGTCTAGTTTCTACACCAGGAAACAGGTCCAAAATCATTTTGTTTTTGTAAATTCCAAGAAGTGTTTTGTAAGATCAAACATTTTTATTACAAAGACAGTTCAAATACCATAGCCAGAAATTCTGGCAGATACAGAGTACCTTAGTAGATCTCAAAGCAGATATTATACAGTATAGAAATCCAGTCAAGCTCACTTTAAGTTACATCACCAACTGTCCACACTTGTTTGTGTGCCACGCTGAAGGGTGTCAGCACCTACTGAAGGCTGCAAATCACCACAGTAAAGATCCTCTCTCAGTCAGAAGACAGTTGTTATTGACAGAGCAACCACTGCTAGACAAATCTGGTACGCCCAGGGAATAAATACATGGAGATAACAGTGAAGGTGGGACTTAAAGGTTTTTGCATTCCCAAGTGTTTTCTTATGCTAAGAGCTGACACATTTTTAAAACTCCACCCCTTATCAGTACTTCTGAATTCTTAATTTTATCCACCAACTCCCTTTACACATGATTACATGCCCAGTTCAAGTTTAACTACTGTCTGCCATACTTGCTTTTCTCATAAAGGCAACTGGTTGCATTTTTTTTCTCTTCTGCTGTAAGCTTTGGCCTTCATTCTCTATCTGCACAAGAGTGTATGTACTGTAGTTGAAACTACACCTGAAAATTTAGGTGGACAAAAGCCTGGGATTTATGGAATGCAGAATGTGTTACTCTGCTTGTGAGAGCTGCTATGAATGTTTCCATGGCTCTGAGTGAGTGAGACCTTTGCTGTACAACACCCAGACCATACCACCTCCCACGACACCCTTCCCACTCCCCCCTGTTTAGGACTGTCAATTCAGTTCTGGCCCAAAATGTTACCAAATACACCCAAAAAGTGACTTCTTGATGCAAATATACTGTTCCTGTCAACTTCTGCACTAAATATTAAGCCATCCTATGACTAGTAGCTTCTGAGGATCTAACAGAATTGTGGCTCAAGGGAAATCAAATTAGAGACAGTAAGAAGCCACCCATTCACATTCACACTGCCTTGGGTGACTTTCAGGCAGCCATGTAGAAGCTATTCTTGTCAGACAACTGTGGACAGAAGAGTGCCACATGGAACAGTCACACCTATGAAGTGCTGACGTACAACACTTCTCCCAAAACTCAGAATTGGGCTAAAACTGTACCTTGCCCACAAAGACCTGTTTGGCTGATACATAGAAACAGGCTGTGACCCTGCTTTGAGAAGAGGGTTGGACCAGATGAGCCCCATGGATCCCTTTCAACCCGAAGTATTCACCAATCTATGAATTATTTAGAGATGACCGCAACAATGGATTTAGGAGCTGGAAAGAAATGTGTTTGTATGAAAGGATCTTGTTTCCTAACACGTCAAAATAAAACCAGAAGGCAATGAACTGACAGTTCTGCTCTTTGAAGCAGTTCTCCTATTTCTTATTCCTCTTCTGTAGCGATCTCACTGCAGTTAGCAGCAATGGTTCAGAGCCAAGAAGCCTGTCACTGGAGCAATCTGCTCTCACCACTTTGACCTAGAGCATATTGGTGGGTCAGCCCTGAAAGGAAACCAGCACTACTACTCCTCCTTACCTTCCACTATGAGCCACACTTGTTGTGATTCTTCCTTCTTCCCCCCGTTCTCAACCTGGCACCAGTACTTCCCAGAATCTGTTCGCTCGACGGATTTCAAGCTGAAAAAAGTCAAAAGCCATATCGATATTTTATGTGGATAAAGCATGTTTTTGCCCCAAAGGACCCTCCAGTGTTTGGCAAACCAGATGCAGGGAAAACACCCACTGAGACACAGCCAGCTCTGAGGAGGAGATCAACAGCCAGCCAGCACAAAGCACATGGCAAAACAGCAGAGATGGGAGGCTCCTCTCTAAAGTGGGTGGAGAGAGTCCTCGCAAAGCAGACAGTCTTCCTCCAAAACATCCTCGCAGAAAAACAGTCATCTGTGTCCTCTGAGGATAGGAAGGGGTTGGTCATTTCAATCCTGAAACATGACTCTAGCTAGCCTTCAAGAGTGACAGCTTGACCTACAACATCTGAGCTAGCAGGAAACTCCAAACTGCAAACCTCCAACGAGCTTGACTGCTTTGCCTCAGGTGACAGGACGGGCAACAGCCTCATACAGGGGAACAGATGGGTCAGAAAAGGGCCCCCCTCGCCTCAACTGCACTCAGTGCTGTTCTGATCCCAAGAGTGGCTCACTCTGCAAAACTCCTTGGGCCTCTCACTTTGTGATTTCAAGGGGTTATGCTGGCCAACTCCAGTGCATGGAGAGCAAGGGCAGAATTTGGTTCCAAGGCAACAAGGTCTCAGCTACCAAAGGCAACAGTGTGACTCTGAGAGCTTGTCAATGTCCCAGTGTTGACTGCTCCCACGGGATGTGCAGCCATGCGAGTGCTACCATGCAGGGATCCTGTGCAGATCCAATGCCCACCTTTCTAAGGCTAGCAGTCCTCCTTGGAGAAGGGGAAGAACATCTCAGGAAGGAAGACAGAAAAGGGAGAGTGTTTGCCGAAATGCACACAGTGGACCCATTACAGCCCGATTTTCAGAGCTGGACCTTCAAATGGCATCACCTGTCCTGCCCATATTCTGAAACACAGTGATCACAGCAGAGAGTCACATGTGGGCGGTAGAAATTATCTCTTTAGGAGAAGAAAGGAAAAAAAGAAGAAAAAGATTCAGATACATCCAGATTTAGCACCCTAACTTATCTCTGGTGCTGTAGAGAGTTCTCAATGGAGGAAAACAAGAGGCAAGAAAGGAGATCAGATTGAGAGATTGTGAAAGGCAGAGTTAACTAGTGGAACTGGGGGGAAGTAAAAAGCATAGTTTCAAGACAAACTGTTTCCACAACATAAAGTTGTGCAATAGTTGTATTGTGCACAGATGTTTTTTTCCTACCAAAATGTTTCTTACAGGCAAGCTTTAACACAGAGACTTTTAATTCATGGAATTGGAGACTCTGTGCAATGTCAATCCAAGAAAGCTAACAGGACATGAAGCCAGAGCTCAGGGAAGAGTGATTCTCAGTCAGTCAACAGTTTTGAGCTCTCACAATGTTGGCATGTTTGCCTGTACAAGCTCTTTTAATGCATGAAAAAAGACAGAACGGAACCTTGGGTCTTATTTAACTCAGTACTTCCAGCTGACATCCCTCTTCTGCTGAAATAAAGGTACAGAGAGCTGCTTTGCACAAGAGTTTTTACACCACTGTATGGGGCAGGACTGATACCATGTAGTGTAAACATACTAGGAATTAATTTGGATTCATTGCAAAATGAATCAGGGATGGTTTAGGAGACAAACACTCCTCCCCAAAGAAAGGAAGGGGATGTAGTCCTGGGAGTCTCATTTCAATGAACAATCCTCACCCTTTAGGCAGACTGACAGCTCGAAAGAGAGAGTAAGAGAACAGGATGAGTACAAGAAAGAAAACCTATTTATACTGCTGCATGGCAGAACAAGATGAACAAACAAGGCAAGAACATTCTTTCACCTTGGAGTCACATCTCAAGCATCACAAGCATTAGCAAAGCACCTGTCCCCACAGTAGTCGAAAACCAATATGGTTCTAGTGCATAACATCTCAGCACTCAGTGGCTTCAATTCTGCTCTCAGTTATGCACTTGTCACACACTGAACTGCAGACCTAAGGACCCTGCCCTGCTGAGGGCACTGCAGTTGCAGAGATATAGCTGACAGCAGAAAACTGGGCAATAGTTTCCACGATATTCTTCCTTCTCTGCGTCTGTTGTACCTGAGGAAGCCGATCCAGTGTTCTTCATCTACTGGAATGTACACCTGGTCTACGCTTTGCACCACTGCTCCGTCCTTGATCCACAACATCTCAGGGTCTTCCATTCCCTCCAGGCTGCAATTTAGTTTCACGGGTTGACCCTGGGACACCTTTAATTTGATTGGAGGTCCTGTAAATTTCATACCTAAAAAAAAAATACTACTCCGCCCCACCCCCAGAAGAAGGGGGGTTGGAGTACAGCAAATTACTCTAGGTTGGTGATCTGGAATTACATACCCCACCAGCACAGGCTGCAGAGGAGTGTTAGTCTCGGCACTGCTCTACTATGTTTGCTAAGCAATAGTCAAATGCAAGCACTGAAAGCACAATTGCTGGAGAAAAGTGATGGTTCGGTGTGTACATGGGGATTTCTTCAACTCGTGTAACAGCAGGGTAATGCTCTGCAGAGCAGTGCCCAAGCAGAGACAAAAGAAATGCCGGGGGCTTCGCTGTGCCAGTGATCCAGCAGTGCTAACTGCATTCGTTCAACACGCTACCACACCTCCCTCTTTTCCCCAGGCCTGAATTTAAGCTACAGTGTTCTTGTGCTGCTAAGAAATCATCACGCTTGCTCCATTGTATGCATTTGTAAAGAGCTTGGATATGAGAAAGAATCAATTATGTCTTGTTATTCAGCATACACGTTCCCCTGCATTACAGAAAGCTTCTCTGCAATTTGCAAAACCCATGAAAGCAAAGCCTATTGCACAGCATACCTCGCCGAGGAGCAGAACTGTTTAGAGAACAGATATTTCTGTCGCGTGACGTGGGTGTGTGCTAAATGAGCCGCCTGGAGGACCCTTCAGTCCAGCCAAAGGACCACGTTGCACCCAGAGCTATACCATTGCGACCCCAAAGCAGCAAGACCAGAGCTGGTGAACCTGCTCAGGTTTATATTGACACAGAAGTGATCAGATTTTGGCCCGGAGCACTGTTACATGTGTGGGTGGACGGGGAGTGTTTCCCTCAAGCAGAAGTGAATATATGGAATTTGTTACCATGAGAAGACACGGAAGCCAACTATCTAAGCGCATTTAAGAAAGAAAGGCATATAAAGGAGGAACCAGAAGATCAAAGGAGACCGTGGGAAAGCAGGAAGGTAGAAAATAAATGTAAAGTTAGTTTTGTTAGGGAGAGTGGCTATTTCCTATGCAGTGGCACAGGACTGACAGACCAGAACAGGTCTAGCCTAGTCCAGTATTATGCCCTGGCAGTGGACTCCACATCCTTCAGAAAAAAATGACTCCACTACTCTTGCCTGGCTATGTATCACAGTACGTTACAAGTTCACCCAGTTGGTTGGTCGCTTCTCACAGGATGCCTTGCTAGCCCTCAGAGACAGACAGAAAGCACTGCTAAGTGAGCAGCCCTGTTGCTCTCAAACTCTGTTACAGCCTTAGTGGTGCTCCAACACAGATTCTGATGTGCCACTTCCCTTCTTCCCAAAATGCCACCCTCCCACAGCCACGAGGGCACCACCTCACGGGGCAGAGCAGCGGCAGAGGAACTCACAGCGTGGTTCTAACAGCTGGGAGAAGGGGAACAAGCACTGTGGGACCAGCCAGCGCTCTACCACTAGCAGCCTGTACCCAGATGAGTACCAGTGGTCTAGGAACAAACCCAGTCCACAGGCAGAAGGTCTTTATTTCTTTTCTTAATGAGATTCCCCAGCTGGTTTCCCACACTCAAGTCTTTTGCCTTTCTATCTGCTGTTACTCATTTAACAAATTCACAGAGAGCACTGGAAAACGGACAAGCTGATTTTAGCTTAGTTGCTACAGCTCGTTTGCTGGGCTAAGGACTTAAACACCTTGGGTGAGGATGATTTAACCTTGCATCACTTAACTCAAATGTAACACAAACGACATGTCTCAGTGCATGCCAGAAAGCATCCTCCCTTTCACCACTCACAATACTGGAATATTACATGAAAGCTTCATAGCAGCTCTCTCTGTGTTACAGAAAACTGATGTAGCCAGGCTGCTGAACACATGTACAAATTGACAGACACTTTCATTACAGGTGCCTTCATGGAAAATCAAACTATTCAGCATCCTTCAGACTGCCCTGCTGAAAGAGTTAGCCCTCAAATTAAACAAATAAATATTCTAAGAGACCCTTCATGGTTTTCAGCTTGCATAGAAATCAGTGATGTAGGAAATTAACATACAGTGCAAGCGTTCAGAGTCGTACACATTGTCCAAGTATAATCTCTCCATCAATATCAACCGAAATGAAGAATTACAGATCAGGTCTTTTTAATAACTGCACAGGACAAAAATGCAATTTTGGCTGCAGCATCTCTTCCTGCAGGTATCAGGAAGAATCATAAAGGAGGCAAATAGCAATTTTAATTTCCACCTATTCCTCGTTCTACTCTCCCACTCACCATTTCTCATCTGACAACATTCTTGACTGTGCAAGAAATAATTTCATCCAAATAGGTTCCGCCAAGTCTACCTGTAAGAGCTACAAATCTTGAATGAATAGATAGGAAACAAAACTGTATTAAATTTCTTATCTAGCAGTTGTCTGAATTGACAGCAAGCAAACACATTAGTTGTCAAAATACATGACACATCTGTTTGTTTGTTTTTTAAACTTGCTATGTCTGAATATTTTGACTCGTAGGAACAGAATACGTTTTTTGTGAAGTTATGTTGGGAGCGGAGAGAGGAAAACGTCTGCTCATGCATGCCAAGGTAAAGGCTTTTTGCTCCTCACATTCCTTAGGACAGTGACCTAGCGATCCAGCCTGTGCCACAGCCTCCCCAGCTCCGTGTCACTGCACGCACATCGCTCCACACACAGCGCGGAGCCCAAACTCCCGGTGAAGTCGGGAGGTTGGCCGGGGCGCCGAGACGCTCCAGCACGGTGCCTTTCCCTGCCGACTGGGGGGGTGAAACTTCGGAAAATGAGTTCAGGAGGGAAAAAAACAACAAAAGCCACTCAGGAATGCGTTAGCGCCCGGCTTTCCTCGGCGACGGCCCGCGCTAGGCACATACCAGAGCAATGCCTCCGCAAACACCGGGGAGGATTACTCGCTACTCTACTCGCAGGCGGGCGAGGCTCGCACAGCCCGGGCTCCCGGCCGGCACTGCCGGCTCCCGAGCGCCACGTCGCTGGCCCCACAAACGCGACAGAGCCGCCCGTGCCCGGCCGGGAGCGGCAAAACGGGCCGGCCCCGACCCCCACCTGTGGCTGCCCGAGGCCCCGCGGCCGCCGCACCGGGCGGACCAGGCACCCCGGCGCC
>VZRZ01001707.1:14746-40983 GCA_013398175.1 Climacteris rufus | reverse complement strand
GGGCGGGGCGGGGCCGCAGCGGTCGAGGAGGTGTCTGGAGGCGGCGCCCCTCGAGGGCTGCTCCAGCGGGCGGCCTGGTTTCCAGAGCGCCGGGAGCTGGTGACCCACATCCGTGGGAGCTGCCGGGGCACCGGTTATCCCCCTACCTACATGTGGAAGCAGGGGCCGCCTGGTCCCTGTGGAGCCCTGGTCCCTGGTCCCTGTGGAGCCCCGGCACACCATCCAGCCCAGGGGAGGAGAATTTGGGACCACCACCGGGACTCAGCCCCGCCAAGCCGAGGCTTTGCCGAGATGAGCTGCAACTAGCCTGATGCACACAGCATCCCCGGCCCCATTTTCCTCGACCGGCCCTCTCCGGCTCCTTCCTCCGGCCACACTCTCCTCACTGTTCGGACCCCGGCTCCGGGGACGCCGGCCACCCCATCCCGGCAGCTGAACTGTGGAGGAGCACCGGCAAGGTGAGATCCACCGTGCCCTTCAAGCAGGATCAGCTCGGCCTTGCCCACATTTTGCTAGCGGGAAAGTAGGGAGATGGCTTAGGAGAGAGAGCTTTGCTGCATGGTGTGGAAAAAGTCACCTACAAACAGTTTTTAAAAAAACCTGGCGCTGCCTTGTCGTAGGAGTTACGGTGAGAATCTGGGTTGAAAGGCACCATAAGGAGCAATATCGTTACAACACGATGCAGCTTTCAGCTCTGCCACAACCATCAGTGAGCAGCACTCGCCCAGCAGCTCCTGCAACACTCTGGAAACCTGGCTAAACGGAGGAGTGCAGGGAAACTGCATTATCCCCACGAGGGCGATGGAGAAACTGAGGCACGACAAGCTCGTATAATTCCATTCCAAACTTAATCTTTACCCACCCCCAAGTCATTTGCATTTCTGATAGGAATTTCTAGGGGACTGGAGCAATGCCAAGCAGATTTCATTACCGGAATGGAAATGTCACTCCCTCCCCAGTGCCTCCTGCTCCAATGAGGTAGCTGGGAGGAGACACTTACAAGCCATCCATCGAAGGGCTTGTAGGCAGTCTAGTTGCTCTTGGGGACAGGAAATCGTGATGTGCCTCTCGCCGGGATCACTGCAGCTCTTGGGCTGAGAGGTGCTGTGCTGGTGCTTGCTAAAAGCTGCATGCACGCTTGCTGTCGCTGCTGTGTCTCCCCCATGTATCTGTATACACCCACTTATGGGTTTCTCCGCTTATGGCAATAGCACCCTCCAGAAGGTAGCTACTTTTGCAGATTTTAGTTGTCTCACGAGAAGAAATAATGGCTATTAGAAGAATGACATGTTTCTATGGTGTTTTCCTTCTAAGGATTTCTTTCAGCCTCACAACTAGAGAGTCTTACAACTATGCTAGTCCCATGGGCTCAGGAAGTGCTCCAGTTGTTGTACCATGGCACATGCCGAAATCTGGGCTGGTGTAAGAGAGCAAAGCTTTGCTGGAAGCAGTACACCAGGTGGAATTTTCCCCATCAAGGGATCTGACTTGAGCTCTTCTGAGAAGGGCTTTGTGTTAACAGTGATAGATAGGAAGAGCCATGTGAAAATTGGACTGAAATCCTGCAATGCACTGCCAGTTGGAGTGCAAACTGCAGTGGGAAAACTTATGGAGGAGTGCAATATTACCATGCAAAAATCAAAGGAATTGGTGAATCTTAAATGTTTTTAGGAACTGAAAACAAATAAACTCTCTTGGTCTCTTGTGGCACTGAATTAAGCACCATGGCTTTATTCTTCAGGCTGTAACATCAGTGACAGTGTTCACAGACACAGGACACAGCTGTTGGCTCTCTGGGTCACATTCTTGCCTTCTGCTGTGATAGTGTGTTGCCACATCACACCAGACTTTCTGGGAAGTGTAGTTATATTCCAGAAAATGCCTGAAGAGCTATACAGTAATCAAGAGGTGAATGCCCAGTGCTGGGAGACTTTTGAAGATCAAGGAAAAGAGAAGAAAGGACAAAAGGGAGGGAGGGGAGAGAGAGAAGGCTGAAGGGAGAGAAGTATTTCCTGGACTTCCTCACCTTCCTCTACAGTTCAGCCTCTTCTAACTACTGAGACCCAACAGGACATCTGGGACAGGTTATCCCAGTGAGAAACCACCCCAAACCACCCATTTCCACATGAGAAGCCATAGCCCTAGAAGTTCAACAAAAGCTGCTGGCACATGCCACTGCTCCATTGCCAAAGTAGTCGGTCTGCAATTAGATACAAAATCCCTGTGTTTTGTACACAGTCCTTTCCATAGAGCTCTGTGGTTTGCACTGGGATTCAAGAACTTGTCCCCTCCATCCTCTGACTTGGGATTTGAAAAGCAGCATTAACCCCTCCATTGCTAGGGGGCAGATCCCTCATCCTGCATCAAGAAGCCATGGCAATGGTGAGAATGATGAAGTGGCATTCAAAGGTTGTAGGAGTTCAGAAGTAGCTCTGCTCCCCAGCGTAGGAGACCCAGAATGGCTATTCACATGCTTCCTGAGTGGGAGATCTGTTGAAGCCAGCATATTTTGTGCCAGGCTAGAACAAAAGCTGCTCCCAGCTTTTCAGTCACCACCAGAAGCTGCAGCAAGTGACAGGAGGAAGCTCCATGTGTGTGCGGGCTTTTGCAGCTTAGGGATGACTTCTCAAATTAATACCCCAAAGTTGGGCCAGAACATGGTGACTGAGGAAGCAGAAACTCTGAGGACTTCCAAACCTTGCCAAGGACCCATGAGAGATACTGGATAATACAGTGGCTTTTCAGGTCACTGAAAAGGATTAAACTGGGAATAAACCGTCTCCATTCTCTGCCCAACCCATCATAATGGATTGTTCATGTCAGATAATAACAGTGTTTAACGTGGCCACTTCTGAGGACCCAAATATAACTCCCCATCTTGGAATACATGTGGGACAAAACTGGACATCCCAAGACCTTGGGTATGGTATTTAAAGCCATGTGTGGCAGCAGCAGCAGCAGCTGCTCACAAGTAGTCTGAAACTCATCCTGCCTGTGTCTGGACTAAGCTTACCATAACTGAGTTATGCTGCTCATTTGGGAATTATCTTAGCTACAGCTGAACTCTGTTCTCTTTTAATTTATATTATTTTACCATCTCTTTCCTTCTCTTTTCTTGTCTTCCTCTCTACCACATTCTTCAGTATGCAACTATGTTGAAACATTCCAGCCTCTGTTTCAGCATCCTCCAGCTCTTACATCTTTCATATGTGGCTGGTTTTAACTTTCTGTGTGAATAAAGAGGACAGGGAACGATATTAGAGACTTGCATTTATTTTGTCTTCAGAATACAAGGATATCAGGTATGAGTATGAGCTTTGAGTTCAGGCTTGATCCTTTCCTAGTTCCCAAACTCTATGAGATCTGCCTGGGTGTGGCAGGTGGCACATTGTAGATGGGGGACTAGGACTGAGTCACTGTATGGTGAATCTAAATTTGGATTTTTCTCTAAGTTTCAAGGTTATGCAGTTTGGCCCCAGCCCAACCATAATCATTACCCTAAGCCCAAACTTTGTTTCTCCACGTGTCTGGGATGGTTCTTTTTTTTTAGAGGTGATAAACTAACACATCGTATGTGTTATCTATCTTTTGTGATAAATGCCAAGCTGTCGGAATGAAAATATCACATAAATCACACATGAGGTATTTACATTTAAAAAGATCAACTCATAAGAATTTAAACAACCTTTCTGATGGTGCCACCATCTGCAGCAGGCTAGCCAGGTATTGCCAATGTTTCCATTTCTGGAGTTGAAATAAACACAGCACATCAAAACAGAGTCATCAAACCAAAACAAAATGTATTTAACATAGTGCAACAGTCAATGCCATAAGAAATCACGACATAAGTATGCAGTTACATATAATCTACACATACCAATATGACTTTACAAATCTCATATTACATGTTGATACACACAAAATGGACTTGGGAGGAAGCACTTGTTGCCAGCCCCTCTGGGGGCTCAGTTTATCACCCACTTGTAAGGTAGGGTGAGACAACACTTGGTTTTTGGAAGTGACCATATTGCAATTGTATTGCATTCTCCTGTGAGTCAGAGTGGATAAAGATCATCAGCCACGTGACAAAATGGTATGGAACTTGCTCAGCATACAACCATCCCTTGTGGGACAGAGGTTTGGCAGGTGTGAGATCCCTGGTGGATCCTCAACGTGGCCACAAGCTTCTTGGATTAGCTCCTGTCTCTCGGAGGGGGCCAGGCCAGGAGGGCAGAACCCACAGCCTGGAGTGCAGTGACCTGCTCTGTCAGGACCAGACACCTTCTGGATTTGGAGTGGCTGGGACTAATTCCAGAAGGTGCTACACCTGCTCCAGGGGAAGCCTTGCAGGAAGAGCCT
The DNA here is from genome assembly GCA_013398175.1 of Climacteris rufus. Classification (NCBI taxonomy): domain Eukaryota; kingdom Metazoa; phylum Chordata; class Aves; order Passeriformes; family Climacteridae; genus Climacteris; species Climacteris rufus. Next base: position 36,624 of record VZRZ01001707.1, on the reverse strand, counting down.
GGAGCCCCAGCAGGAGTGGCCAGTGGGGCTGGCTCCCAGCTATGCTCCCTGCCCAGAGCGAGGGTGGCACCGCATCTCGCCTGGGAAGGTGGAGTGGGCTACAGACCAAAAGCCCTCCCCAGGGCACACAGAAAGCTGAAAGATAGTGTAGTGCAGTCCTACAACTGATGTAATAGACACTGTGGGTGGAAGAGCTTCCTAAAAGCTCCAGACTCTCTGTGGGAGGGTTAATACCATATTTACCTTTCCTTTTCCAGCTCCTCTCCCCTTGTCAAGCCTGTGCTGCTGCACTCAAGTCGAAGGAATGAAAAAATGACAAGCCAGGCCTACAGTCCTAAAAATAGTGGCACTAACAGGGCACTAATCTACATTATGGCTCTCAACGATTGCTATCAGGGGTGGAACTGAACAGGTTAACTACAGCTGGAAACTGCAGCATCTCTGCTGCAGACCAGGCAGGGCAAGGTGCGCAAACCACATTTTGCTGTATCGGTGTATGTCACTGCTCCTGAAAGAAAGTCCTCAGCACTTCTCAGGGGCCTAATTTGTGGCTGTGTGAGCAGTCAGTGACATTTGTGCTGTGAATACCTTACTTTTGCCCAATGGAAAGTAATTACACCCTGAAAGATAACCTCACTGGCAAAACCCCAGAAAAACTGGAAAGAAGTGAGACAACTGAAAAAAAAGGAAGATGAGGGTAAAGCAAGAGGAGTAGAACATGAACAAAGGAGAGAAGGAATGACAGAAGAAGAAGAAAAAAAGACTGGGGAAAATAAAAAAAAAGCACCTTGTTTGGGGTTTGCAGGAGGTGACTCAGCACCTGCAGCTCTGAATTCTCCTTCTGACTTGACTCTGGCTGGCCACGTGCCTTGCACCTTGCTCTGTCTGAGCTTCTTACCTTGCAAAGCATCCAGGAGGGCAAATGTACTGGCAAAGCACAGGCTTTTAAAATCCTCCAGCAGCCACAACAGTCAAATGCTGTGACTGAAATGTAAAAAAAGAACGAGAGTGGGATGGGAGAAGAGGCAGGGAATCAAGGAGCAGAGAAAGGGTGAGGAGTGAAAGAGGGAGAGGAATGAGGAATGAAAGACTATAGAGACCAGGTGGAGGGGGAGAAGATCTTGGAAATGAGGTTAGCTGTTGGTCAGAGTCTCTATGTCCTCTTGCAGTGGCAGAAGGAAGAGCTGAAACTCGTCCTGCCAACCTGCTGTAGAGACTGATGCTTGCAGGTTCCCCACTGGTGGTGCCTCTGCAATCCATGTCCCGGATCAGAGGAGCCAAGTAACTGTGGAGGCCTGTCACAGAGAGGTTTCTAGACAGGAAGAACGCCTGACGTAGAAATGCCGCCTGTCATGCCCCTCTGGCCTGTGCACAATCAGGACGGGGAAGAATCGGGCATCGTGGTAGGTTGGGGGGTTCTCGTTGACAGCCAGCTGGCTGGAGTAGGAGCAGCACTGCTCATCCTGGCAGGCCCGGTCTGCAATACTGCTGCTGTGGCTCCTCCAGAGGCCTGTCCTGTGGGAGCCATGGACACGGCAGAGGGAGAAGCGGCTGGTGTTGAGGGAGAGGCGGGAGTTGCCGCTGCAGCTGTGGAAAGCGTGGCGTGAGAAGATGGAGGAGGTGCTGGAGGCACGGTTGCAGCGTTCACAGCCGTGGGCTGTTTCGCTGTACCGACACACCGTGTAGCTGTTGTAGGCCGGGGAGTTGGCCAGGTCCATGAGCATGGCCTCTGAGTAGCTAGGGATCAGCTGCCGGTTGGTGCAGATGTGCCACTCCAGCTCCGTGCTGTCCTGCGTGGTGTCCCGGGGCATGCGGTACCGGTACAAGGGCTCCTCTGCTGTCGTGGGTGCCGTGTACTCCAGGCCCAGCAGCTTCTCCACATGGTAATGGACATAAGCAGTCCGGTACTCTATAAGTACCCTGAGAGGCCACGAGATCATCAGGATAGCTGCCACCCAGAAAGCATAATGGGACACGTACCATGGGAGGTGATCTGGGTCTCCATAGGCCATCATAAGCTCTTTAAAATCCACATTTTTGAGCTGCATGCCTTCCCTCACCTCCATGTAGTCATCTAGCCCCTCAATCTCTGTGAAGAAGTGAGCTCTCTGAGTCAGGTAAGAGTTCTCAGACTCAATGTTGGCAAAGCTGAAGCACTTGGTGAACTTCAGCTTGGTGGCTGTATAGCTCTCCAAGCCCAGGAGCTCCTTGGAGATGTCTTTGTATCCACAGTGAGAGTAGTCAAACTCAGCTTCAGCCACATGTGTGTTGACCCTCTCATGGTAGACCTGTGTGGTGGTGTAAGCATCGCCATTGCGGTACCGTGTCACCTGTCGGGTTCGCCGCACAAAGTGGTAGCTGATGGCCTTCCACCAGATGCACGGAGTGGCTTGCTGCATGCGGTTGATGCACTCATAGACACTGTCCACGTCCGCCTTGTACTGCAGCTCCCTCTTGACGTGGCAGTGCCAGCACTCCACCAGGTACACCACATACAGCATGGAGAGGAAGGCCAGTGGGATATAAACATAGCCGTCCGAGCATGGGCTGTCATGGTAGATCATGGATTTGCCCTTGAAGGAGCCATCAAAGCTGAGTTTGGTGACTCTGGCCAGCTGACACCAGGCCACTGCACCCAGGCAGCCATACATGAGGATGGAGAGGAGGAGGCATTTCCAGTGGGACTCTCGGCACATGCAAGCACTCAGGGACTGTTTCACGGGGCGTTGCTTCAATCACACCGCCAGTGCAAGGGGAGAGAAAGACAAAGAGAGAGTGAAGAACCCGTCAGTCACACTGCTTTGCACAACACACACAGTGACTGCTTCCTTCAAGGCTGTGTCTGGCTTTTCTCTCGACTGCCTGAGGACTGTGACACCACCCTACTTAATATAAATGTGAATATAAACAGAAACACCGTGCCAGGGACAGAAGGGCCTGGACAATGCTCTTTCCTTGCTTCCTCCTGGCTCTGGGGACGGAAGTTGTTGTGCAGCAGTGACTCGCTGTGCCCACACCCTGGTCAGACGGGCACCTCTGCAGGGGGCAAGAGAGGTCTGCATCTCCTTCTCCCTGCCTGCAGCAAGCATCAGTTATGCAACCTGCTGTGTTCTGAGGTCGAGAGGGCTTCGCAGCAGGTGGACACCCAAAAGTGTGGGGCTGTGGACTTGCTCCTTTGCTTTGTGAGTGCCCTGTTCTTAAGTTCCCACATGCTGCTGCTGGGGAGGCTCGGGAGCAGTGTCTGTGGCAGAGCTGCAGCCCCACAAGTTGTGCCAGCACAGGAGGACCAGCACTTCCCAGAGCTAAAGCTGCTGCCTGACTCAGAGCTGACTCACATCCAACCCTGAAACCTACCAAATGATCGACACCATTTTCTTGGAGATGAGCCATCGGGAAAATGACTAGATTCAAGCACATTTAGTTGAAAAAACTGTCAAGATTACAGCACGATGCAGCATTGCTTCAGGCTGGTTAGAAGACTAGCTCTGACCTAAAATACTTGAAAGCTTCAGTGTTGAAGCTAGGGGTGTATGCGTGAATATTTAAATCACCACATCCCTCTCTTTCAAGTCCCAAAAGTCGGGTTGGGAGCAGAGCCAGAGTTCACACTCCTGTACTCCCACTTTGTCCCCTGAGAGGACATGATTGCAGTCCTCACCCCAGCCCTGGTGCAGTGAATCAGCTGCACTGTCATGCAATGTTCAGTTATAAAGAAAAATGCCAAACAGAGCCAAGCAGCTAGCGGAAACGGAGTAGCGTCCCTGCAAGGAGCAGCAGCAGCATGAGCTACGCTACTGGCTGGCAGCTGCCAGTCTGCAGAAAGTGCATGAAGAAAGACCCCCGCTGCCCTCGTAAGTAATGAGGAGGGCTATTTGCATCCCTTTTGTTACTGCCACCCTCTGCCTCTCCCCTAGCTGAGGAAATGACAGTGAGAAAGCAGATACACACTGATACTCATGCATCATCATGCCCTCTGCCGAGCCTGATTTCATGCTAAAATAGAAGTACACTGTTACTCCTTCTCCCAAGGGGCCACCTATAATGCATCAAACTGCTCCGTAGATGCCAACAGATGCTAGGTTCAGGAAATGTCTTCTCTTTCTTTCTCCACAGATAAATTTCTCCCCCATTAAAGTTTATATTGGACTGCAGCAGTTAGGATGCAGTAAGTGATCTTGAACCAGCAAGGAATGTAAGGAGCACCATCTTATAACTCAGGAAATAATAGCATGGCGCCACTAGAAAGAAGAGTTTGCTGTTTTCTCAACGAGATGGAAGCATTGGCATCTAACTTTGCAGGGTTGTAGGGTCAGATTTAATACCGCTTGGCTTTTATTTTCTTTTTTTTTGAGATGGCAATCCACTTCTAAGTAACTACAGAGGGTTTTACAACTTGCTGTGAACGCTGCAAAATTAGATTTCATGGGGTTTGGTTTTGACTTCATAGCTTTTAATCTGACACTGTGTAAGTGCAGAGTAATTTTATTGATTTTAAGGAGTTACACCCATATTCACCTGCAGGGACTTAGGGCAGAACCTGGTCTCTGCTTCTTTCTGATGCATCCAGAAGGAATCTGTAAAGAATTTCTATTCTTATCCCAAAACTTCTGTATGTGTGCACGTGTCAGAATAAATATTCTGGGCTGTATACTGACTGCTGTATTCTCTTTACAGCAGCTAAAACAGATGTAGAGAAGCTCACTGGGTTATAAAGTACAGGGTACATAACTTATGTAGGTAGGGCAGTGAAAAAAACTCACTGTTGGTAAGAATAAGGCTGTTTTCCTTAGCCTTTTGCAGGAAACTTAGAGCAAAGCCACAAGGTGGCTTCAGGCAGTCCCTAAATCAATAAAATAACTACAGAAGTTTTGGGAGTGAATCCCTGAGTCTATGTGCAGTCAAGGAGAGTCTCATCTCTCGAAACTCTGGTCAAATGCACACTGCTCAGTCTCAGTGTGTTTACTGCTCCAATGTAGCCTTCTGCCCCAGCTGTACACTGGACCCCAGGTCAGAGCCCCAGGCTCTCCTGACTCATGGGAAATACACTGGAATTGTTGTCTTTTGTTCTTTGTCTCTTCTTGACATGGAACTAGAGTTTTAACTTCTATAGTAATGCAAAAAATATAAATTGTAAAGAAGAATTGCAAAGCTCTACCCCTTTTTTTTCCCCCCGAAAGTGTTCTGAGGTGAAGAAAAGTCTAAACATTAATATCTCTCTACTCCAGGCACTGAGACTGTGCAGAAGGAAACTGCAGAGCAATATTCTAACACATGAATTTATGTTCACATTCAGACATCCACAGGTACGTCTCATTTAAAATTGCTTATGGTTCATACAGTGAAGAATGCCAGTGGACCTACCGAAAAATGCCCACCAGTCAGTTCTAATGTAAGGCCAGTGCTTAAGTAGTCCATGCAGCTCTAGGAATCCCATTTTTTCTAGGACTTGTTGGAAGTGCTGTCAGCCTGGGCCCGGGCACAGCCTTGCAATAAGGCTGTCCCATGCCAGTTAAGGCATTATTTGCCAAAGGCACTGCAATCCCACCTTCCCTTTATCTCACTTGCCTTGACTAACAGCTTCCCTGTGGTCCAACCTACAACCCACAGGTTGGCTTCTGCCCAAGGAGTGGTTCAACCAGCCCTGCTGGTTAGGGCTATCAGAGGCCATATCAGAGTGGGCAAATGCCTCCTTAATGTGCTTATCTCTGTGAAATGCCATCTCCCCTTTGGGGGATGAGATAGCTCTGGTTTCACCAGTCCTGGAGCAGCACCCAGCTGGGTTGGCAGTAGCTCAGAGGTTTGCAGGTCCAAGATGACATTTCTGTATGCATCCTCTGGAGGCACTTCATAAATGGTCTTCAACCCACTGCACTGAATGGGCTCGATCAGTCCAAGACAGATTCTCTCCAGCATTCTCACTGCAGTCTGTAAAAAAGGCAGCTTCTCTCCTCTTTGCATTAGTGAAGACATGCAGCCATAGAGCCCACTGCCACATCTGATTCACACACCTACCAGTCTGGGTAGTTCAGCAGTGCCTTCATGTCCAAAATCCTTTGGTAAAAAACTCAAATTTTTTTGCCTGGCTCTTCTTATCCACTGTCTCATTCCTGCTGTAGCTCCTAAGCAGATCCCACTCTCTGCAGGTCCTCAGTTATAAAAGCATCTCTCTTCCAGGGCCTAACCCCACAGCTGTTCTGCCTATTTCAAGTCCTGACCATGTTCATCTGGCCTATAACTCCCTGTTTCTCCTTCCCTTTGCGGAAATGCTTATTTAACACAATTAAGCTATTAGAAACACTACTCGAATGTTTGCAAGAAAGACATGAAATAGAACATAACTACAATAAAGGTATCAGACATTCAAAAATCTAATAAGGAAATATATTTTTTCATCTCTCTCTGCATAACAAATTCATTAATATGCTAAACCAGTGGTTCCCAGACTTTATTAATTAACATACCACCTTCTTACAAGAATGGTGTTTGTGGTACTGTGTGGAATTTTCTCCTGTCCATGCAGAGTGTTGCAGATTGAAATGGGGCAAGCTTGTATTTTTGGATGAGTACAATAAATGCTTAAGAAAACTAATAACTTCCATGAGAACTTGGGCCGGCAGTGAACAGGAGCTGCGTCCTTTGAGGAATGCTGTGGCATCTGTGTTGTTTTGATGTGGAATAAAAGCATAACCCCTGGAAAATCTTAACAGAGAAACACAATTGAAGAAAGCAAAGACAGAAAGCCTGACAGAAAGCCAGAGGCAAAGAGAAACCAGAATAGATGGAGGCTCAGTTGCCAGGCACTTTGTCCACGAGCTGGGACTCAAGCGTTTGGTTCTCTAACCCAAACCAAGAGGGATGTCCTCCCTCTCCTGCTTGTGGGGGGCTTTGCTTTGGGCTTTGCTCCCAGTGTTGACTTGAGAAACATCCTGACAGGTTAAATGAGGCACAGGTTGCCCACAGAAGTTGTGGATGCCCCATCATTGAAGATGTTTAAGGCCAGGTTGGACGGGGCTTTAAGCAAAATGGTCTAGTGCAACACATCCCTGCCCATGGCAAGGGGCTGGAATGGGATGATCTTTGAAGTCCCTTCCAACATAAACTGTTTTGTGGTTCTACAACTACATACTTTGAAGAGGAATGGATTTGTCAAATCAAGTGTTTCACCCAAAAGGTCCCAACCTGCTCTGATGACAGTACAAATTGTAAAAATCTCCTGTTTTGGATGGAATGCTGTGAAGCAGCACAGCTGAGCTGTCAGTATCATTGTTTATGAATTTCAAGTTGCATTAAATACACATGCTGTAAGTAACATCTTGCTAGGCTCTGGCATGCTGCTGAACTGCTTTCAGAGGCCTCCATTCTCATTGCACCTGACTGGATTAGAAACTCCTGCTAACTCTTACCGAAACTATCCACAGTCACATGCCAACATTCACTTTACTCTTCCACACCCAAACACAGTAATAAAAAAAAATTTTCCGAATTCTTTCGCAGATCTCAGCATGAATGAGGAAAATGCCATGAGTGAGAGGTGGCATACGTGAAGATGGTTTCAGGTGTCTGTGCTGTGAACCTTGTGGAGAGTGACAAGGTTTAGGGATAACCCTGCCCTGAGCTGTCATAGGCCCCAGGCAGTCAGTCAGTCCCACAGCGCTGTTGCCTTGCTTCTTGCAGCTGAATGTTTTTTACTTTCTTTCTCACAGTTCTTTTCTGTAAACATAGCTATGTTATTGTAACTGTATCTTATCATTCACAGTCCTTTCTCATGGACACAGAACTTTGATGGACATTTCCTTTGACCACTGTAATTGAGGGAGGAAGAACTGATTTCCTCCAATGAATAGTGATTTCCAAGTGGATATAAAAAATAAAGAAGGCGGGTCTTGCCGCCCTTCCTTCCTTCTCTCTGATCCTGGTAACAGGTGTCTCTGGCTCTTCCTTTTGTGTCGCTGCTGTGACACAGCGCTGCTCTATGTTTGCTTTGGAGGTTTTCGGCCCATCATTTCCAGAAAGCTCAGACAGAGCAAAGGACCTGTGTACCACTCAGTCAGCTCCATATCCTCTCATGGCCTGGGTCTGTTTGCTGTCTGGTGGTGTGGAACGTTCTGAGACACTAAAATGACAGATGCTATTTAATTTGTGGCCGCAGTCGCTGGAAAATAGTCTGGAAAGCCCTAATTGCCGATGAAGAACTGGAATTTCAACTGACACCTGCAGCAGACTGGAGTTTCCAGGCTGGCAACATTTCGATTATTTCTCCTTTAAGAAACTTAGCTTGCAAATGATAAAACATCCAGGCACTGGCTGAAAGGGCAATTGCCTTCAAAGACACCCTCTGATGGCAGATGCCCAAGATCAAAAGCACGTTTGCAAAGGCTGAGATGGAGCCACTTTTGCACAGGCACACCCACCCAGCTCCTCCTGGCTCAACAGCAGCCAGGTCAGGTTCTGGCTGCAGCAACTATAATTAAAATAATTCAAACGTGCTCTGTGTTGCAGGAGTGTGCAGATTTGGGCTGTTAATCTTGCCTAGAGTAAAGGGGTGGAGAGAGAGTCGAGGGGGTGTGCACAGCCTGGCACGTCCCCAGCTTAACATCTGGAGCCGAGCGTGCTCTGGTGGCAGGAGCAAACACCAGTGGCCAGGATTTTGGCTCTCTGACCTGTCCTTTGACCCCTCACAAGCAACCAGATTTAAGACTCTGGTAGGTAAGTTGTAGCTGGTAACCACCGCCAGTGAGCCTGAAAGTCACTGCACTGGGGGTGGCCAAGAATGAAAAAAACCTTACTTTTCCTCAAACCCCGATTCTTCCTTAAAAGGCATATTCGAAATGTAACACTGATGCTAAAGAACCAGAACAACATATTTCTGGGTAAGAAAATTGTGCTTGTGACTCTAGGTCCCCTTTCTCTTGATGGGTATATAAGAAGGAATTAATTCCCCAAGGCACAAGTTGAGGTGGTCTGGCTATCTCTGTTGTTCTAAAGGAGCTTCCCCCTCAGCACTCAGAGAAGCACAGGCTGATTCTACCAGCCCAGGTTTTTGAATGCCTAACCTGAAACTCTGGTGCCTCTGTTTTGCCAACATTGGCTCACTGCTTTTGCTGGCCTCTGGATACAAGCATGCCTGATAGCAGGACTCATCCACTTGTGGCAGGGATTCTTATTAGAGAATAAATAACCAGACAGATCTTTAGCCCTTACAAGTAGTCACAGAAATTTTCCTACCAACTTTGCATGGTTATTCTGGGTCAGAAAGGTTCAGCATACACTACAACCCAAATTGCATTTACACCTTAAGACTGGGAGACACTACACCTTCTCCTCATAGCTCCTGTATCTCACAGGGAATGCAATTTCACTCTGCCATTCTATGTACAGGCCCAGAAACTAGTGGCTGGTAAAAGCTCATCTTCCATAAAGACACTCTGCTTTTACTGATAGCCTGAAAGACAGGAAGAACCTGCAATTCCCCTTGAATTTTTTTCTGGTGATGAACTTCTATTGCCTTTGTAAGTCTCACTTCAGCCCCTATTCATGGCAGTGAGGATGCCCATTCTCCATGTGATGAAAGACTCATTTCAAACGACTGCCTTCCCACTCTGAAGAGACTTCTCCATTCTAATTATGACATCTCAGCCTTCTTTTTGAACAATTTAAAGGAGCCAAGTCCTTCACTTCACTGCTCTACCTCTTTCTGGTGCTCTGCTCTCTCTTCAGCACCTTGAGATCCTTCTTAAGTCTGTACCTTACAAGTAAATACAGGACTTCAGCATTTATTTCACTGTCCTCATACCAAAACATAAAATCACCTTCCACTCCCACTCATTCCCCCTTTTCACTGTCTTCAAGAGTTGCACTAGTAGATTTCTGCTTAGCAACGCCCCAGGAGTTCATGTTCAACCTCTCACTCACTTGGCTCCCAGGTATTTTTTGAGTCACTGTTTCTGAGGACAGCTGAAAGGTCGGCTGCACTCTCCACACTGAAGTGTGTAACTTCAGATTTGGCTTTGGACTGAATAACTAAATTATCAAATGAAGGAGATCCCGAAGGAGAATTGTGCTCATCTCATTATTACAGACCTGCCTGGAAATGTTTGTGCCAACTGTAAATGTAACCAGCAGTGATTATATGCTTAATTCCAGTGAACAGTGTCAAATCTGGTAATTATTCCTGCAGAACTCTGCCAGTCTAATGGCTAAATACCCCATTAACTTATACAAGACAACTGTTATCACAAAGCTAAATGTCAATCACAAAAACAAGGCTGTAAGCATTATGTGGACACTGAGGTGCTCCTCACACTTCCAGTGCTCACCGCCAAGAATAATTCCATGAGCAGTTCCGCATAAAATACTAAGAGAAACCCTCCCAAAGCTTCAGTAGAGTACATTATCACCTAGCTTGCTGTTACTGTACGACCTTCACCAGTAGCTGTATTTTACTCCACAAGTAGCTGTGTAGCAGAGTGGGCTTGAAGCATCTCTTTTTTTAGCTGCCTCAGTATTGCTTATGGCATGCAAATGGTTACAGTGACAACAAAAACTCTCATTTTGTCCCCTTCCAATTTTGACTGGCACAATACATTTCAACCGAAAGTTGCCAAGCTGACACCAATAGAAGAGGGAGTAGTCTGTGATGTCAAAAGGAAATGCACCAAATTATTTTAGTGTCACATTCTTTACAAATTTTGTCTCTAATTTTGCCTTATCCTTGCTATTTCTCCATTGCTTTCTATTGACAAAACGACCTTTTCCTCTTCTGTCAGACTTTATTCTTCAGTCTCCTTGAAAACTCCAGCACAAGCTGTATAAGCAGAAAATATGCTGCCACAGCATAAATGTATTCTGTTTGTTTTGTGGACAGTTTGGGGCCCAAGTTTGACTGTCTGTGTCTGGTTCACAGACAGGTACCCGTGTTCCCCAATTTCAAAAGCATTAAAATTCTTCTTTGGGGAAATCATGCCAAAAGCATTTCCTGTCCTTTCCTGTGTGTGTTTGTCCTTGGTGGCTGACCTCAAGAGCTGCAATTTTGCTGAAGGAAAATGCTATCATGTCTAAAATGAAAGAATGAGAGAAAACAGAGTAGCAAAGACGTGGCCTGAATGAAATTACAGAAATGAGGAGGAAACATGGAAGGTGGGAAGAAGTGAAAGAGGGAAAAGGATAGCAAGGACATGCTCCAAATGCCAGTGCCACTGAGGCAGGGGAAGGGTGTTAGCAGGTGAGGACAGAGACCAATCAGCCTGGGCAAGGGCAGGAGGAAATCAGGCCCAGAGAAAGGACCCAGGTAAAGACGAACAGAGGAAGCACTGAGCCTGACAGCACCAAAGCCTCCTATGAGCCAGCAGTTATCCTGGCCCATCCATGACCTGGAAAGCAGCTACTCCTGAACAGCTGCTTTCTTGCTGCTGGTAACTTCTCCAAAAAACAGATCTATGTCCCTCTCTCCTCCCCACAGCCTGGGGGGTAGGATAAGGCTGTGCTAAATTGGACCAGAAACTCCCACAGAGGTGACAGCATGTGGCAGGGCTGATGCTGCAGCTGTGTCCCAGCAAGATGTGTGGCATCACAGCACGGTTCTGCTCTCTGCCAGAACCTGGCTTTGGGGCTACAGGGTGACTTTACTGTCTCCAACAACAAAACAACCCCACATATTGGAATTGCTCATGTAAGCAAGGAGTTAATCTTGTAATTTTTTTTCCTCTTTTATTTAGCAAAAATAATCTTCCTGTCCATGGGGAAAAAGGAATGGGGGAAACACTAACAAAGGATTGGGAAAAAATAAATAAAATTAGATAAGAAAGAAGAAAAAATGGTGGATAAATTAACACCAGTCATAATTGAATTGGCCTCTGTGGATTTATACTTGTGATTAATATATCCCAGTGAGATACTTGAAAGGGAAAGAATAATCAATCACAAGTCATACACTTTGGCAGGTGCTGACTAGCCTAGATGAAAGAAGAATTTTGCCTCTATGACTCCTCAGTCTTGGTCAAGACAGGGCAGGGGAAAATGTTACACCTCCTGATGGCAGGACTTGAGACAGAGAGGACCGCTGAGTCCTTGCTAGACAAGCCCTAGGCTGTGCTCTTAATCAAAACTGAGATGAGCCCTGACATCAGGATAAGCCTCTGGTGCTGATAAAGGCTTCACCACTTCTGCAGTAGACAGGGACGATGCAAGAAGAACAAGGAGATTTCTGTCCATTGTCCCAAAGCAGCCACAACAGATGTGAGGGCAGCCATCATCTTCCAGGTCCTTAGGTGACTGTGGTGAAAGACTGGCCTAAGAAGTCCGGGATCACCAGGGAGATGACAACTGCAGGGGAAGTGCAACCTGTTATTGCTTTCCAGGGCTAAATGAACTCCTAGGTCCCATACTCATTAGTACAGCAAGGAAGGAGCCTGCAGGGCTGCCCTAAACCAGGCATCTGTGTAATGGTGGGCAGAAGTGCTCCACCACCATGTGATCCAGTCTGGGCACCACATGGGGTATCAGTAATAAGGCCTGGTGAGAAAAAGGGAGATATTACAACCTTCATCTCATCAATCCCCTCCTGGGGAGCCTGAAACAAAATGCCTCCTGCCATCCATCTTGAACCGCAAGAAGCCCATTACCCCTAGCTCATGCTGAGCCAGTAGCAAGAAAAGGGAAATATAAGGGATAGAAGGCAGCCAAAAGAGACATTTTGCATCAGATAATCTCTCTCCAGTCCCTGAACACACAGCAGATTGGCTGCTGCACGTCTGTTTGCTCATCTGCCATGAAACTCCGGTGTGAATGAAAACTTCGTGCAGGTGGGGGCAGTGATGTCAATGCACAGCAGAAATGCTGTTACTAGGTTTGAAAATAAGAACTGCATCATGCACTCCCCGTGTTTGTAGCGTCACTGGCTCAGGCATTCCCTTCGGCAACTGCCCTCCTGTGGTGAGCAGGGATCGCCTGGCTTCTCACAGTTTAAATCCCTGCGGAGTTATGATCTCCTCCTTCCATCTACAGAGCTGGCAGGGAGAACCCCTCAGGGTAGGCAGGTGCACAAAATGGTAGCATTAAATCCTCTCCACAGCAGAACCCATTGCAGGACAAGCCAAAACTATGAAAAGACACAAATCTTGCTGATCCACCTGAATTTCAGATGGTAGAGATGCTAGGACGCCCCTGAAATGCCATACCAAGACAGTCTGTTATTTCACACTTATCATCCTCATGAATTCGAGCCAGCATCTAAAGAGGAGGAAAACAGAGGTCAGGACAGAAGGAACTTACAGTACTCTAAAATGTCAGATTCAGCATTAGGTCCTGCAGGATACTTCTGAGTTCTTCAAGCAGAAATAAACAAAATCCCAGAAACAAAATACATTTGGATTCCAGTGAACATATATGCTGCTCATTGCAGCAGGATGGGAAAGCCACTTGCTAAAATACAAGGCTGCATATGAGAGTGTCGTGAAGAATTTGGCCATAAACACATCCATGAATGACGCTTCCACACGCTGCTCCAAGGAAAACTGTGCAGTTTCATCTTCGGTGCCAAGGAATCCTAGCAACAAAATGGTCATCATTTACAAAACAGAAATTAGGGCTATTTTAGTGACAGCTTTTTACAAGATCACCAAAATGCTGCACTTACAAAATTACTGCTTTTCACCCCAAATTGCTGATGTGGCTGCTACTGGCTTTTGACTCGGTACCAATAAAAAGAGCATATTTGGAGGCAGAGGATTTTTACAGTAATGCCAATGCTAGATATGAGTTTATTAGGAAAGAAAAGCTGGGATTCAAGCTGCCTCAGAGCAAGAGAGTAACCCCAAAACCAGTTCTTTTTTCTTTTCTTTAAGTATCCATCATACTTACCTCAGGTTACCTACTCCACTACCTTGAATATTGGTGGTTTCTAGTAGACATGGGGTAAATTTTACAGGTATAACTTGGTGGTTTACCTCAACACTTAACAGTTAACTGATAAGAGCATCACATAACCACAGGAAAGCTCCTGGGACACAGCTCCCAGCCACTGCTGGATTAGCAAGGCTGAGCAAATGACATGAGCCATAGCTGTGCCACTTGGTATCTTCCAGCCTGCCTCATGCCTAGGCAGCTGCTTGCCCCCATCACAGCCAGCCCTGCCACACGGAGGGCTCTGGGCAGGTGCCCTTGCCCCTGCTCCCACACTTCAGGGACATCCTGAAAGTGCAGCACCCATCCATCTGTTTGTCCTGTGACTGCACAGGCAAGCAATCCTCAACAATGTGCTCCAGCCTGTGAAAGCCAGACCCAGCTCCCTGCACCCTGGGCAAGCTGCTGGCAACACAAAAGTACCACAGCCCCTGGGGATCAGCCAGGTGCAACTTGCTGACTGGTGCACTGGTGTTACCAGTGGCTTTGCTGAGATGAAGGGAAAACTGACACCAGCCAAGGGAAAACAGGAGGGATAGTGGGACAGCTCCCATTGCTTCAGTCTGTGACAGATGGGGACAGCAGGGAGGGGAGAAGGGGAGAGTAGCTATCTGTGCCTGACAAAGTCTCAGCTGGGTTCAACAAAAATCCTGTAATGCCTGCTTTGCCCCCACCTTTACCCAGGAAATACAGCTCCCCAGGGTTGAGAGAGGAGCAAGTAGTGAGAGGAGGCTGGCTGTGCTCCTGCAGGATGTGTTCTCCTGTTGACCATCAGTCTGTAGCAGGGGATGGTAGTGTCATAGTTCAGTGGTGTACTGAAGCTTGTCCCTTCCCATTCCCAGGTTCCTAGGGTCATTGGTGCTCTCCTTATCATTAAGGGGCATGTCCTGTGCCTCCGTGTTCTCATCACTGCCACAGGTCTTATGTGTCCTGCCTGACCTTTCCTCAGCCTCCCTGTGAGGAAATGAGAGACTGATCTGAAGCCAAGCTGGACAACAGCTATGGACCAGTTTCCCTGTGGGGGAAAGCAGAGAGCCAGGAAAGATATCCTTGTGAGGAGGAAGCCAGAGGAGTGTTAGTTCTGCATCAGTTCTCTAGTTTGCAGCTTAGTCATTGAATGCCTCTGTTCAGAGACTTCGTAAACGAGAAAAATAGTTCATTATTATGAATACCTTATAATCTTTTCTCACTCTAAAGGAACACCTTGATATTTAAAAGGAGGATATGGAAACAACCCTCAAGTCCTCAGGAGAAATATGAACCAGGGCTGATCCAAGCTCCAGTGAAGTCTGGGAAAATCTTTCAAAGGGACCTGTGAATGAAGCTTTGCCCAGAACCATGACATTTTATTTTTGTTCTCACTTAATTGCAATGCCATCCTTTTATCTAGCAAAATCAGAACAACTCTGGCTCTGTGATTTGACCTATCAACCTCCAGCCTTCCCATGTGTGGCCTCCCAGTGCTGGGCTGCTGCAGCTCAGCCTGAGGCCACACCAGGTCCCTTGTGCTGCTGAGCTGAGCATCCCTTGCAATAACACCCAGCCACTGCTCAAGCTTCAGCAGGTCTGTCAGATTTGGGGAGTTTGTTTCCCCATCTCTGCACCTTGCTGAACAAAGCTATGACCTCAGCACTGGTTAAGATGAGGGAGCAACCCAGCAGCTAACGCTTCCCTGTCAGAAACAAGTTTTCATTATAAATATCACTTCTCTCTCCCCCTTGCTTCTCTCTGTGACACATTCTGCAGTTATATGTGACAGCACAGCAGGTGAAAACTTCACTGAAAATTCATTAAAAAAACTAATGGTTAAAAGGGATCCTGAGAACCAGGACATCTGGCTTTTATTTCTTGCCTTGACTTTGACCCATGTCATGCTGTCAGCACACCTTCTTACACCTCCTGAAGACACTGCAAAAATAGCATTTATACAGTAATTTCACATGAGCATTGCAGCAGCACACTTCATGAAGGTATATCATCTGCAGCTGAGCTGTTGCATCCTGCCACTCTGAGTACCAGCTGGTGGGAAGCAGAGGATTTAGCTCCTGCCCTGGTCTGCTGACAGGGAATGCCCTGCAGAGGAGCATGGAACACCTCAGGCCTGCAGACAGGCTGTCATCGGCACCCTTTAAGTACATGCCCTCACCACCCTCCTCCTTCACCAGTACTGGCACTTCTGCCTGGCCACCTCACCTCCAGAAAACCATAAGGGAGTTGTTCTCTTTTTTTTTGGTGTTCAGAGGGACCCTCATGCTGGCAGGACTCTACTGGTAGATGCTACCACCCCAGCCTCCATGGTGCTCTGTGCTCCCTCTGCCCATTGCAGGATGGGGGAGATGGCATGGCTTGTTCCTGTGGGCATGTTGTACTCGACAGTCCATTCCCTAAGGGCAATCAAGCACATGGGTATGAGGAAAGTCTCCAGCCATAAATCCATCATCACGAATCACTTCTACTCCCAAAGCCATGACCTGCACAAGTCTCTGACCAATCCCACTCTCTTCCCTGGTAAGGTCAGGTTATTCAGACTCCACATTTGCAAGTCGCCCCAATTACCCACCCTTGGCTTCCTTGCCAGGAGTGGGACCCTTCATGACCCTCTCTTAGCCCTTTGCTGTCAGCTCCTACCCTGCTCTCACCAGCTGGCTGTTTCCAGCCCGTCTTCCCTGAGGCCCAGTACCACCAGTCTTTCCTTAAGGCCTCTGCAGGCTGAATGCTGAACAGGGATGTGCAACACCTCAGCTGCACAGGAACGGTGCTACACGAGAGTGGTGATTCTCTGTACATTATTCACCTGTAAAATCATGATTTACCGACATAAAACCACAGAGGTCGAAAGTTTACAAATTTCAGGGGGTGTGAGCCCCTTCATCCTCTCCCAGTGGCATGTGTGGCACCTTGACAGAGGTTGCCAGCTACCAGACACCTCTTTACAACCTTAACTCCACACTGGGAAGGCTGCCAGCCTCCTGGTGCTGCTGAGCTACTTCCTGGTGCCACGCACAGCCAGGCTCCTCCATCCTTCCCACTCGTCA
The DNA here is from genome assembly GCA_013398175.1 of Climacteris rufus. Classification (NCBI taxonomy): domain Eukaryota; kingdom Metazoa; phylum Chordata; class Aves; order Passeriformes; family Climacteridae; genus Climacteris; species Climacteris rufus. The sequence goes on along the minus strand of VZRZ01001707.1, from coordinate 19,690 downwards.
TCTGTCCTGCCTGTTTCAGGCACTTTGCTTCCTTGTTTTTACTGCAGAGAAGATGTGCTGTAGGCAGAGCAGCTGGAGGAGCTGTCAGAGGCAGCCTCAACCCCTGGCCTGCCCTGTGTGCTGCTGTTGGCAGAGACCCGTGTGGCTCCACTGCGGCAGCATCCTCACTGTAACACATGGTCGGCTCTCCTGTGCAGTGCTGCTGAATTGACACTGCCCCACTCCAGTTTTGGGGAGTTAACAGAGCCATTACAGCAACTGTGACCTCCAAAAGTTTCACTATGTGCTATTTTTAACTTTACAGGTCTTAAGCTCAGAGGAGTACACTGAATGATTAGAGTCTGAAAGTGAACTATATCTTCCATGATTAGCACTTAAAAACTAATTAACTACTTAACCATGCTTTCTCCAAAAAGTAGAACTCCTGCTCTAAGTGAAAACTCAGACAGCCTTATCTGTAGTGTCACAACAGTGTCATCATAATAACTGAAGGGCTTTACAGTGCTGGTGATAGCTCAGCAGCCACTACTTTTGGTGTCAACTCGTGACAAAGTGTTAGTACATGTAGAAACAAGCCCTACTAACTGTGGACTACTTGGGGATATTTTACTCCTTTCACTCTCTGTTTCCACAAAGTCCCTGGTCACTGGCAATGATTTGAGCTATTTTCTTCCAAGGTGTAGAAACAGACGTGAGGAAGTAAAGTGCTCCATTACCATGGAGAAGGTACCTCCTGCTCACTTTTGCAATGGCTTGCATTGATTGAAAAGCATCCTTGGTATCCACACTTTCCCTCTTGAGGGAGATTATCCTCTGGGGTCTCTGAAGTGAGAAAGGGAGAACAAGGAGAGCATTTGGGGCTTTCAAAAAGCGTACAGATCCATTGTTTTTCCACTGGTATCAAGTGGCTTTCTGTCCACCTGAACAAACAGCATTAGAAACCAAGTCTAAAGGGGACATACCACCAAGTCACGCAGTCTGTCCCTTTCCCATGAGGTGACATCTACACACTTGACAGCTATTTGCCTAAGTTGTCCTTGTAACCCTCCAGTGTCAGAATTCCATGAGCCCCCCCAGTTGTTACAGTCCAGTGCTTCATTGAGAAAATTCCCTTGCTGGAGGGATTGGAAAAGTCAGCCTGAAGGACCAACTCACTCCATTCTCAGCCACAGTGGCGAGGAGCACTCTGCTGGAGAAGACAGAAGACTCTGCCTGCAGTGGCCCACACAGCTGGAGACCAGGCTGCCCTTCAGAGCTCAAGATACATTCATTCGGTATGTCCTATCAGTTTTTTTTAAACTCTTGACACTTTCATATGTGAAGTGCAGAGAAGACGGCCAACTCCAGGGCACCAAGAACAGACATGTGATCAGAAGATAAAGTGGGACAACAAAAAGAACAAAAGCAGAAAAAACAAGCAATGCCTCAGCATGGATTCTCTTATGACAGAATCTGCAATGCAAATACTGCCTGAAACTGCAGGCTCATGAAAAAAAGCTTGCCACTCCTGCTGGACTTTTTCCTTTGTCTCTGTGAGGGAAATAATTTGGAACAAGGAATGAGGAGTACTCTTCGGTTTGTGTCTGCTGAATAAACCAAGGGCAGGAGAGGAAGAAAGGGGCTTGGTCTGTTTGACCTTCATTCAGGAGGGGGAGTATCGTGCACTTTGCCTTAAAAAAATAACTGTTTGGTCAATCACACTCACTTGAGATGGTGACAGCCTTTCACCAAGCTAACCAGTACCCATCATTTAGGGGATTAGCTGAGCAGGTCTTTTGCATGAGGTTTGGAAGAGCTGAGGAGAAGGAAAAGTAGAGCTTTCCTAGGAATCATGTCTCACATTTCCTGCTCTTCTCTGCGCAGTGCCTGTTTAGTGAGTGCCCTGTGCAGCTTTTGAGAGAAGAGGTTTACAAGGGAATAGTCCCTCTCTGGAGATTGATACTCAGTGGACTCTCTGCAGCTTTTGCTTAACCTTTCATCCACCTGGGTAAAACTCAGCCCATAGATGGGGACAATTTAAAGCTAACTGGTCTGTTATTAAGGGCTTTATGCCTGGTGTTTTCAATACCATAAAATAAGCCTTGATAAAAAAATAAATGTTGGGGCAAGGGATAAAAAAGCTGGAGAACTAAATTGAGTCAGTCCCCCAAGCAGAGGGTGTCTCTCAAGTGGCACACTGAAGAGGAAAGGACCCAGCTATCTTTTGCCCTGACAGCCTCTAAAGCTGTATCCTGCAAACAAGCACTGTGTACATTTTCTTAACTTGTAACACCCCTTTGGCATTGTTGTGATCACAAGTAGCACTTCACAAATTAGCTCCTGCTGCCTCTCCCAGGGGCAGCAAGAGGCAAATGAGGCAGTTTTAACTGGCTCCTCTTTTCTGTAAAATTTCCATCAGAAAGCCAGTGACCATGGGTTTCAGGAACATCGACCCAAGAGGTTTTCCCTTTCATTTAAATAGCTTAACTGATTACATTATGTCATGCCCAATTTAAGTTCTTCAGTATGGAAGAGAAGATAAAACCAGGCATAGACAACTGCTGTTTGACTTTGCCAGTACAGACAAGACAAATACATATTTCAAAATGTCAAGTGGTTGCTGCTTTCAGCTTTCTCCAGTGACTACTTGGCTCTGGAAGCAAATAAATGATGTTTGTACTCCCCATCTTTGTTTTTCTGAAACAACTCCTCTTGATTTACAACTCAGTTTTAAAGATTTAAATATTTAAGACCACTCCCCAATTGAGGCATAAATTGGCAGAAATGAAGAAAAGTCACTATCAACTCTTCAGTGCAGGTATAGGCTGTCAAAGTAACAAGAAAAATAGACAGCCCACCACCTAACCAGGGCAGAACAGAGCAGAAAAATCTGGTATTTCAGAGAGAAAAGCAAAGGCAAGTATCTCCAGACAATCAATCTTCAGCAATAACTGCTGAAACATTTGGAGAAAGGAATCCTTTGCATTCCTTCCCCTGAAAGACCTTGATTCCTTTTCTCAAGAGTTGGTGGAATGGTAGAATCCTACACTAGTAACAAAAGCACATCTGTTCCAGGTCATCCAGCACAAGCAATTGATGTTCCAGTAGAAAAAAACCCAAACCAGAACACTGTCAGGTAATTTGAGGGCTTGCTCTGACATTCAGCAAAGTCAGCAGTAAACCTATGTGGTGCTTGGCAGAAGAAGACAAGGGCCGTGGCAGGTAACTGAACTGCTGCTCTCCTTCCTGCTCTGCACCTTCACTTGTCCTTCTTTCAAAAATAAAAATGTAGACTTCAGACACATTCTGTTACTAGCTCAGGGCTGTATCTCACATTGATATAATACCCAATAAAAGCAATTTTCAGTTGTTGCTACTATTTAGGTCCATGCATTTGATCTAAGTGACAAGGCTTAACGGAGAAGCCCATGAAATGCCCATTTAATATCAATACAGAGCATTTATGTGCAACTGCAGGCCCAGGTGCAAAAAGATTATTTACTATGGTGATGGGGAAGGCATGAGGAAAAGGACACTGTAGGACTGCAGTGTTCAGGTATCACAGGAGTTTGAGATATAGACTCAAATGTGCAAATGTATGTGTTGGAACAGAAGAAAAACTGAGAACAGGATGAAGATATAATGTGCTCAGCAGAGAGATCAAGTGCTTTCGTGTCTACAAGTGGTTTAGATGTTTTTATGGTGGACTTAATACATTGGAAAGCCTTCAGAAGCTCCTGGTCCTAGACCAAATAAATCAAAAAATCCCTTCCAGCATTAACCATCTATTGATCATCTGCAGGGCTGTAATTACATTGGGGAGCTCTACTGCTGGAACAGCAGCTGTATCCTGGATTCAGCTCTTTGTGGTGAACTGTGTCGCAGGTGTTTAAAAAGCAATCAAACAGGAGAAAACCCTGATTTTCACCCATGGATGATAGTTTTTTCAACCCGAGCTGCAAAGTCAATTTTCAATTATAGGTAGTTTAAAAACTGCTGTTTGGTTTTAGGCTAAGTGTACTGCAGCTTCACATGGGCTTTGTTGAGGCTACTGGATTTTGACTACAGGATTATGTGACTGTTGATGAGCCATGGGTCCTGTTAACAAAAGCTTCAAGCAGACTAACTGCACAACAGCAATGGTCCAGGGCCACTTTCACTTCTGTTTCCAATTTTCTCTGCCTGTTTTAAGGCTGCTCTCTGCATTTCTAGGAGCATGTACATTTATTTTAAACTCCGTATTACGAAGAAAGTTCACTCACTTCCATGAACTGCACATGGATTATATGACATAAATGGCAGACCTGTCAAAACTGTTGGAAGCAAAGGTGACATTATGCGTAGAAGAAAATCCCAGGTATTTCTAAAACAGGACAGCTTGCTGTGCTGAGAGTGCACGATAGCACACACATTGTCACCTACTGCCACACAGCCCTGCAGTCCTGCCTGACCAATACCTCGTAGCTCAGGATTCTATGTCACCATCTGACACATCCATTATTCCCTCTCTACGATGTGGAAGGCCACAGTAAGCGCTTCACAGATGATCTGAAGAAACATACTACGCTGTATTTCCTCCACTGTTTTCTTTTGCAGATTAGGCAGTAGGAGTGCCTAGGCCCCAAGGGCAAAGAGGACCTCCTCCTTTGCCTCCAAACACCTGGAAGCCCCAGAGCCCCAAACCACAAGACCCTTCTCAAGCTCCGTGTGCCCCTCCGGCCACCTCTACCAGTGCCTCGCAGAGCTGCAGTCTCCTTGACCATTTCACAAGTGCCAGGGAAGAGAGAGGCTCTCCTAGGCCAAACCCCAAGGGACTCATTTAGCCAAACTTCCACTGGGCAGGCCCCCTTTCGCCCCCGCTGCACGGGTTCGGCGCAGAGCCGCCGGCCCAGCCGCCGCCCCGAGCCCGGCAGCCGGGGCAGGGCTGGGCGCCGGGGGCCCGTCGGTAAAACCCCGCAGGGGGGC
>VZRZ01001707.1:1725-14338 GCA_013398175.1 Climacteris rufus | reverse complement strand
GGCCGGGGCCGGGGCGAGCCGCCCCCCGCGCCCAGGGCCGCCCTGCCGGGTGCTCCCGACTCCCTCTACCATCCCAGGCAGACGGGCAGGGAGGGAGGGAAGGAGGCGGCGGAGGGGAGGAGAGAAAGACGAGGCGGAGTGGGGGGGTGCCCCTGCCTCTCCCGGCCCCCCCAGGTGGGCAGGCGACTGCCCGGCGGCTGCCGGCGCGCCTCTGCGGGCGTCTTGGAGGTTCGGGGTGTGCCCCCTTCCCGGGATACGATCTCCCAGCCCCTATCCTTCCGGGGTGCCCTCTCGTCTCCTTTTCGGGGTGCGCCCCGCCCGCCCGGGGTGCACCCCCTCCGCCGGACACCCCCTCTCAGCGCATCTTCACGCGTCCGCCGCCCGTAGCTCAGCCTCGGCCACTTCTCCCGCTTATCCCCAGCGCCCGGACTTCGCCCGGGCTGGCGGCCGGACGCGGCCGGCAGCAGCAGCAGAAGGGACAGGAGGAGGAGAAGGAGGAAGGCTGCTCCGGGGAAGCGCTCCTGCACGGGGCAGCCCGACGATGCCCCGCTCCGCTTCCCCGGTGGCTGGACCTGCGCACCGGGGACAGGGCAGTTCTGCCGGCACGGAGCCCTGGGGCTGCCCCTGCACCCCGGCTGCTGTCCTCCTTTACCTCCTTTTTCTCTCAGGAGTAGCTGGCAGAAGAAATTGAGGCACCCAGCTGCTCCTGCCCCTTCCTACCCTCCTTGTGGCCTAAGCATCTCCTCTGTTTTCATCTGCCTCATGCACAGGTCTTCCTCCACAACTGCAGCCTCCTGCAAACTCTCTGCTCTGTCAGTGTTTCTTCCTCCTGCTTGCATCCTGTGCTCAGCGCGTCCAGTCATGATTGGCTCTCCTGCTGCTCAGGACTGGTGTACTGCACCATCTTACCTTGGCATGTTTGCTTCATGTTTCATTACACTCTTCTGAGGCTCATCTCATTTGATCCATTTCTCTCTTTGTGCCCTAGAGCAGGATATATTTTAAATCCTTCATAAAAATCTGGCAAACAGGCAAGTGAACGCTCTTGAAGCATCAACATTCACTTTAATATAAGTACCTCAACTCCTGTCACAACGTACTTGCTGCTTTTTCAGGCATTCTGCTCTGGAAAATGCCACTCCAGATTCAAGGCACTCTGGCTGCATAAGAGATTGTTTAGAAGGACCATAGAGCAGAGAATGGTGCTTGGTGTGTGAATACATAGAGCGAAACACCCGCAAACTTGAATTTTCTAAAAGTGTTGGGCTCTGCTAAATCTGAATTTTAGTATATTCATTGCATTGGATAAGTCTTGGCTGATGGCAGATTGAGAAACCTACCCATTCTTGGGGATGCAACATGTCCATGAGACACAATTAACAAACTCCTTTTGCTTCACATGTCTCTGGCTCACACTGCAGTGCAGCTACTGCCACTGTAGCTACAGATACATGTGTCTTGTCCTCCCCTGATGACATCTCCTCCTGTCAGAAATGGCATTTGTTTGGCTGCATCCAATATATATGTGCAAAGTAGTCTGGCTTTTACTTCTCTCAGCCCTGGAGAGAAGCTATGAGATGCACAGTGGAAGGAAATACAATGCAGGTTTGTAAACCACATGAAAATGCACATTTAAAATACTCAATTTCCTTTCTGTAAATGGTACAGTGGGAAATAATCTCTGCAGAATAAGATAGTCAGCAGATGGGCAGGGAATGGGTCACATCTGGGGCAGGTAAAGGAGCCATAAAGAATGCATAAGGAGTGCCTGTGACATACCCACCAAGACCTATAGGGGAAGAGAGATAGTAAAAGTCTTCTGCTTGGTCAGCTCATGTATGTTTATCTAGGTGGTTTTAGTGACCCCTAAATGTTATGGAATGAGTGCTGGGGCATGATGAAATGTTGTGGTTAGAAGGGAAATATGCCAAGCCAGAAAACTGCACACTGAGAAACTGGGGATGAACTTCATATTTGTGCCAAATTTCCACTTGTAAGGACTGTTTAAAAGCTATAGCTGAAATCAACATGAAGGAAGGTAGAAAAAATGGGCTTCAGTGCATCACAAGGCAGCTGTGAAGAAGCATCACTATTCAGTAAGGCAAAAGGGTTGACGATTTTCTGAAGCTGGGGCCCCCATTTGTACAGAGAGCAGGGAGAGGCTGTGCACCAAAAAGGTGTTAGCTTGGCAAGCCAAGCAGTCCAGGAGTAAGAGCATCAAATTGAAAAGCTGAGTCAGACAAGGACAGAAAACAAAGACCTGGCAGAGCTCAGCCTGTCAGATTTGTCTGCCATCCCCGTCCAAATGGTTGCTTTTATTTAATAAATACATCTAATACCCACTGGACTTTGGGGCTGCCTGAACAGCTTCATGAATGTATTTTCATTTTCACAGACACTCTGTTTTTGATGTTGAATAAACTGTGATTTATTTCATCTAAACCAATCCTGACTTTTGTTTGGCTAACAGCTGCCAGCAGACTCAAGGACTGGCTAATTGGCCCTTCCACTTTTAAGAGATGAAGTCGTCTCTGAGGATATGTAGCCCCCAGTTGAATTCAGGCTTTCGATCTGGAAGGCACATGCATATACATCTTCCCACCTGCCATACTGTCAGAATTCTGCTGGTACCTGAAGCCAAAACATGAGAAAAAAAGCCTAGAGATGAAAGAGATCTGGAGAAGGGAAAATGAAGGTTGCTATCCCTGAGATTTAAGCTTTCAAAATGTCATCTCTCACTGGGTGCCTTTATTGCAACCTCTGTAGCTCCAGATTCAAGGTATCAATCTCTGTTATCAAGGTCGCCTTCACAAACTGAAGAAACAGGGTAAAAAAGGAAAGCTTGAACTCCAGAGACTGCTGCAAAATCCATGCAAAGAAGCTCATTTTTTAATTTCAGAAATGCAGGAGATCAGTGTCACTGGTATGAGATGCCTGAAGGGGCTATTTTTGTTCTTTAGAATATTTCTACTCTATTCTAATACAGATTAATTATGAATATTTATGTATATAACACCAAAAACGTGAAAAGCAGTTTGCAGTCTGGCTTGCAAACATGTATATCATATTGCAAAAATCAGCTCTCTCTTTTGGGCTTTCTGCCTGGTCACTCACTCTTTCTGAACAGCCAGCAAGGAACAGAGACAACGTGCATGTGTAGCACTGCCGCCCCTCTTCAGAGCAAGATGAAACTGGTGCAGTCAGGAACTGCAGTCTGTGTTAGTTTAAGATCAGCACCCTGTCATTCAGAGCATGCCACTGTAAAAATGTTGATAATCCTTTCTCTGAGCTCAGCCGGGCCATTGCACTGACTTAGCGGGCAGAATTTTGCTCCGCTGTTTAGTGAGAGATGGCATTTGGGCTAAATTTGCAAACATCTGGTACAATTTTAAAGATACACCTGGAAGTCTGGGGTCTGCCTTTAAGATGAGACAGCTGTCAAGATCCTGAGCATTTCTAGCCATCAAAACTTGTAGAGTACTTTATTGAAGGAGAAAAATTAAGCCTTCTGTTCAGGGGAAACTCCTACCAGGAACATTGCAGCATGAGGGCTTCAAATTACTTCTCTGCTGCTCCAAAAACCAGCATAAATTAATATATGCTGTTAAGTAACTGCCGTATACTGCCCCAAAGCTAACAGTAATGGAAAGACTGTTTCCAATACAGATGGTTTGTTAGTTGACTTATGCAAATAGGCATATTGGAAGAGAGGAGCTATTGCTAAATATAAAGTAAGTCTTACTGTCCTACGACTTGTATGTGCTGCCAAAGAACTATGCAAACTATCTGTAATGAGTAAAAATACAGTGATTTCAACAGGCTTTCAGTATTAAAAGAAAATGTATTCCCAGTTAATAATAAGCTCTGCCTTTTTAAAATTACAAAATCAAACTTCTATTGGAGTTACAAGTGTCATATCACTGTATCTGTTTATGAGTCTGTGTAATCCAAAACATATCCATTATCTTTTGCAAAGCCTGTAAAGAGAGAACACTGCGTTGCTTCAATATTAACGCTTAGTGAAATATTTGTGAATCAAATTGTGAATATAGCAAAAGAGAATCCGTCTGGACCATTCACAAAATGAGCTTTGATATCCTTTTAGTAAGTAAAAAGCTGAAGGGAGACATCAATAATTTATTAGCACTTGGATTACATCCTCCAGTGCTTGTAGTTTGCTGCCTTCTTGGAGGAAAAAAGGACAAAGGCAATACAGCTCTTAGGCTGTAAAGTCTTTGCATGCTCTAATCTCTTAGTGCTGACAAAGGATGCTGTATTTTGAGGGGCATTTTGACAATGAGTGTGATGATGATAGCTCCGAGGATCATGGTGCGATGAACCACCAGCCTGTTGTTGTGTGATGCCTTTCCAATTACCAGCACGAAATGAGCCATGTGGTACTGGTACCACCCTGGCACAGGGGCATCCCTGCTGTAAACAGCATGCTTGGTGCCCTGAGGGGCCTGAGTTCTAACAGCACAACTCTACACTTTAGGGTTTTTGCTTTCATAGTGCCTCCCTCCTGTTCTCTTAGATGTCTGTGCCCTGTCTCCTACCATCTCTTTCCTGCTGGCAGTGATGCCTATTCTCAGTCTTTAGATTTAGTAACGTTACTGCCACATTGCTCAGATACGCCAGAATTTGTACTGACATTCTCTCTTTACTTTCAGAATTAAATGTTCTCTCCTCTCATTTATTTCTCTGGCTTGTGTCTTTCAAATTTGGCACCTGTCTCCTACTTCTCTCTTTCCCTTATCTTGCTCCGTCTGATGTGCTATTTCCAATACCTGAACAATCACCACCCCCCACAACTTGTTTCCCAGTTTTTCCAGCCTCTGAGTTCTGGGAAATCTTTCCTAGTTCTTTCCCTATCACTGTCCCCTTACAGCATTCTCTTGAGTTGTTCCCAAGAAGCATTTAGGAATAAGGAAAGGCTAATCCTCTGCTGCACTGGAGCAGAATCCAGCCTCTCCTTTTTCTGCTTCACCAACCTCCTCTGATAGAGACAGAACAGATACTCTCAATCCCACATAGGAGAGGAAGGGCCATGAAGGACCTAGGGCCTGAAGGACCTAGACGAGCCTCTGCCCTTCTCTGCACAGGGGTGTTGTTTTCTGCAGGTGTTGACATTTCCTATTCCAGGTATGCTGAACAGACCTGCATAAAACTGGACAGATGTTCTGAGAGACAGGCAGCAGCAAAAGGTCATGTCTATGATAGTCCACCAGCATCCTCTGAGGCTGATGCTTGCTGCTCATTCATTCCAAGCCTGAGCTGATGAACCCTGCTTTTCAGTAGGACTTGGTAGCTCGGCCTAATGCTAGCCATGTTCTGTCCATAGAACTGCTTCGGAGAAAATGAGGACAAAATTTCTTTTACAAATATTGTAAAGACATCTCAATATTAATGGGGTGCTATGGACAATCATGAGAAATTTGAGCAGATTCTCCCTCCACAGCACTGAGGGGCTTTGTAAATCAAAGGTAATACCAATGAAAGAACCTGTTTTCAATATTTTGTTATCTTGTATAAGAAAGGGAGGTTCTCAGATAGTGGCTGATCAGAGGAGCAATTCTAGGCTAGGCAAATGACCAACAGCTCTAAGCACCAAAATATCACATATGTGGCCAGAAGATGAGGAAATACCTTTCATCCTTATCAGGAAATACCTAACTATCATGGGGCTTGGTCAACTTATTTTCCAAGTTGAATTCAGAAGCCCAAATCTATCCATTGACCTCCAAAGCGCATGACTTCTGATGCAAAACAGCCATCTGGTCAGTGTCATTCCAGAGCCAAGTCGATAATTTGGAGAGTTCCCAATATTTTCCCATGGGAAGAAAGCTGGGCAGTTGCTGCTGCTGTATGTCTCTAGAAGGCAGTCTGCCAGCACTCAGTGCTGCTGTCCAGTGCCAAAGAGACTTTTAAAAAGCATGGCCCTCAGTGACAAACCAGAATGGAAAGGTGCAACACGTGCACCTGAGCAATCAATGCTCCCACACTGAGCAAGCACTGGAGTGATCTCTGCCATTTCTCCTGTAACTGTGCGGCTGAAGAAAAGGGCTTTTAAATGTTGGTGTTGCTAATGGTACTGCTTGCCACTAACAGGAGGGGGGTTCTCTGCCAGTGAGCTTTACTCTGGTCACTGTCATCTTCTTTGCTCCTGATTTAGTCAACTGTCATGAGAGATCAAAATAGCTATAAATACCCTGAAAATTAATTAACAAACCCCCCCGCCCCCAGCACTGAAGAGAACTTGTTGTCAGTCAAATAATAAGCATAAGAGACTACTCCAGATACATGTCAGCCTGATAGAAAAGCGTGTTGAGGTGAAGCTTTCTGATGATTTCACTTCCATCACCAAATACCACCAGTGAGGGAACAGTCCTGTCCTGCTGCCATGCACACACAGAACCTCACAAGTGCTGAGCCTCTGCAAATACAGGGTGCAAGTTCCTATCCTGTGGAAGAATGGCAAAGTAATTTCTTCCATTTAAACTCTGTCTGACAACAGAGTTTAAAAGTGACGCAGCACTACATACCAGAGCCACCTCTAGGCATTAGATATTTCATGTGATAACAATACAGTTCTGGCAGCTTCCTTAGAATACCTCTTCCAGGTACCTCTTCCATTTTGCTGAGCTGTCCTTCTGTTTCTCATTAGGCTGCTTGTCTCTCCCTACAAGAAGGCTGGGTGAAGCAGTGTGTTGCTATATGAGAAGCAGAAATGCACGCCACTGGCACACTCCTCTGGGAACCCACAGCTTTTCACATCACTCCCAAAGAGACAGGAAACCTGCTCTGGCCTAATAAAGACTCATGGAAAAGTACTTAGGAAGATGAGCCACAGCTACCCATCACAGCCCTTTACATTGCCAAAGATGAAGGTGAAAACCCAACTCTGTGTGACTGCAGTTAGTTCTGCCAGATCACTTAAATCATCAGGACATCATGATCATCGCTGTTAAAAACTCTTGGCAGACCTAGCTGCACTAGCACAGCTATTTAGAGTTGAGTACTTCAGGCTTGGGTCCACTGGCAGTAGGAACTAGCTGCTGTGCAAGCTCCTCCATTGAATATTCATAGAATCACAGAATGCTTTGTGTTGGAAGGGACACCTTCCACAAGACCAGATTGCTCAAAGCCTCATCCAACCTGGCCTTGAACACTTCCAGGGATGGGGCATTCACAGTTTCTCTGGGCAACCAGTTCCAGTGCCTCACCACTCCCCTAGTGAATAATTTATTCCTAAAATCTAAACATATACCTAAAACATATACCCTGTCAGTTTAAAGCCATTTCCCCTTGTCCTATCACTACCTGTCCTCAATAAAAGTCCCTCTCCAACTCTCTTGTAGGTCCCATGTAGGTACTGGAAGGCTGCTAGAAGGTGTCCCTAGAGCCTTCCATTTTCCACATTGAACAATCCCAACTCTCTCAGCCTGTCTTCCTAGGAAAGGTGCTCCAACCCTCTGGTCATGTTTGTGGCTCTCCTAATTCCAACAGTTCTGGGTCCCTAAAGCAAGAGCATTGCAGAGGCCACGCTTTCTGTTCCCAAGGTGTGAGAGTTGAAGCCTGGGAGAGGCAAGCTTCCCATAGCACTCCTTGCAGTATATATTCTGACTAGTATAGATGGGTTTTGGATAAAGAACATACACATCACTCTCACCCTGTTCAGGTGCAAAAGTACAAGGTTTTCCCCATGATACAACAGTAAATAGTATGAAAAGAAGAAAGGAACAAATCCTGAATGCCAACAAAACAGCCAGTTCTTCAGGGGATTTGCCACAGTGGGTAACCATCTGAGCACATCCAGTGCTTTAAACTGTCTCAAATTGCATGAAATCTCAGGCTTAGGCACTTTGACAGGCTTCCTTTAAAATCCATGACAGTGGATTTGAATGCATTGACTACATCGCTCAGATTTTGCCAGACAGATCCCACAGCAGCAGCCAGGGGAGACATTGTCCTCAGCTCAGAGAAGCTGGATTTCAGAAATGTTGTTTTCCTCATTGATAGGAGGGGCATAGGGAATTGTCAGGCAGGGTCAGCTCAAGACTGTTTTCATTTAAGCCTTCTGTGAAGCAGTGGCTGTCAATGACAACAGATTCACAATCTGTGCAAACACAGACCTGCAACACTCTTCAGAGGCAGTGTCTGAATGACCTGACTTGAGAAATACATTTGCTTGACTGCCCATTGTAATTTCCACAGGAGTCTGTCCTCTGGAGTCCCAGCTGTACAGCAACCCGCTTTTAAGTGGGTTTTATTCGGATGTTGTAATGAGAGGAGGAAAACCCAGTTGTGATATGGATACAATATACAAAGTGAGCAAGAAATATCTGTGTTTGTTGAAGAGGTGTGCTATTTCAGGATATTTTCATGCAGTCAGATAAAAATGGCATTTCTATGGAAACAACTGATGAAACAACAAAGAGGAAATCCCATGCTAACAGTCAAAAGCCAACATAATGTTCGGCAGACGCATTACTAGAGATGAGTAAATACTCTGCTGTTTTTGGTTTTTAAAATACACAATCCTTCCCTCTCACTTATGTGGTTAAATCACTTCACATTGAGCATGGATAAATGCTGTTTATTGGTGAACAAGTAGAGGTTTGATTTCAAATGTCCCTGCTTTACCTAGTCCCAGAGATGCCCTTTACTCAGTGAGGTGTTGCTGCCTCAGAGTGCCAAGGTTCCACCCCAAAAGTACATCAGAGCTGCAGAAAAAGTCACTCAAGGCGCTGTGTGTGGATCTTTGAGGATATTCGGACACACTCACACCATCTCTGCTCACCGTCACATTCTCCCAACAGCAAGAAAGTCGCCATTGACTGATTACAGGCCAGTTTTGCTCTCATGTATGCATGTCTTTTAGAATATGTGCGGTTTCTTTAGTACCACAGAGAGTCACGATGTGCTGTGCGTGACACTGCTGTGTGTAAGTCCCTGCTCTGCTGGCTCAGGGCTCTCAGTCTTCCAGATGGATTCCTGCAGACAGTGTTGGTGAGCAGTGCATCCACTGCTTTGAGGCAGGATATATTACTGTTTCTTCTGAGATCAATGCGCAGTCCTTTGCAGAGCTAGGCCTTTAGCACAGGTGACAACTTACTACTGAACATTTGGTCCTACCACAGTCAACTCTTTTTTACAAGGACTAGAAAATTAATAGCTAGAGTGGATAGCCCATAGATCATGGTACATGAACTGTAACGATCGTGTTATAACATGAACTACAGAACTGACCGATACCCCCACCCAACTTGACCTAAAGGGGTGTGAAGATGACCACATAGCAACCACTAGGTAACAAATCAGTGAACCCATGAAGAGCAGGAAGACCCCAGACCCAAATATTGCTATTAGTCCAGATTGTCATGTGAAGGATGAGGAGTTTCGATCATAAGGTATAATTGTGCAGGGATTTCTTTGTTCCCTCTTTTGAGGGACATAGCTCGAGATATAGTGACTGATCTGTGCCAATCTATCTATCTAGTGTCAAAAATTTCTTTAATGAAATGTAAGACAAATAAGACTTGCATCTTGAACTGATCCCTCAGTATCATGTTTTCCATCCCCCAGCAGATCTGTGTGCTGCCCCCCAACCCTGCTCTCCAACTGCTCTGTTCTCAACTTCAGTTTCTGTCTTCCAGCAAGAAACCACCAGGAGTATCTGCTTCTGTGGTCACCTGCTTTTTAGACAATTCATCCTAATATTTATTATCTCTGCAACATAGATAATACTGTTACATTTGCAGATTTACCCCTTCTAATCCCACCAAGGCCACTGCCATATTGCCTTTGTTATTTTGATCCCGTCCTGTTATAATCCAGCAAGAAAGCATTCAGCTGTAGGCACTCCTGCTTCTCTCTGCTTTGAAGACCAAAACTGTTTTAGAAAGTCATATGTAACCGATTTGTGGTAACCTGGAAGAAGGGGATGAAGGAGATTTTCAGGGCTTGTGAGAAGACAAACCATCATTTACATTAAATCTCATAAAATAGCTCTCATTGAGTGAGAAATGTTTGAGTTCACCTCCAAAGACTCCCAGAGATGCTCTGGTGGGAATTTCATTGCTAGAATCTCTTAGTAGATTCATGCAAGGATGTTGGTACTTACAATTTTATAGGATAAATATGAAGACACACAAGCATGATTTATTGATAGAGCATAAGCTATATATAGTGCCTTTAACTGTATTATTAAAACTGAAGGTAAATAATTAATGGAATGAAGAAAAGATACATACAACTGGCAGTTTTGATGGGAAGCATTCCTGTCTTGCGGTAATTAAAATTGAATATATTCTGAGTGTACTTTTACATCTTTCTGGCAAAAAAGATTATTTCCTCATTTCACCTGCATGCTAAGAGACACTGTGTGTGGCTGCAGAAGCTGTGCAGCCAGTGTGAGAGAAATCAGGGAGGGAAAATACTCATGGCTATCAAGCTTGAATGCCACCCCACACTCAGGATAGGATTACCATCCATGGGTGTTGACCGTTTCTGTCTGGTTGACCCTCAGAGTAGCTCCAGATGAGATGTAACTCAAAGAACACGTTAGTTTTGCCAAGTTCAGTGCTGACCATTCCCATGAGAGATATTACAGAAAGGCACAGGCTGGATTCAGCAGAAAGCCAGAGAAACAGTTAAAGTTTTTCATGATTAGAATCAGACGACTACTCAAGCAAAGCAACAATTCAGCTAGCAGCTGGTTATGGCTCCATAGACACCTCTCCTGCATTTGAGAAGAAAAGATGGGCCCTTTCATGACTCAGGCCATCTTGTTTAGTGAATTGACTCAAAGATAGGCAGAGCAAAATCCCAAACACTTTTGTAAAATCAGTGGTGCTCTCATGTGCGGTTTGAAAACGAGCATTGCAAAAACGGAACCCTTGTTTCTTATTTTGCTTCTATCAGAAGCACAATCCATTCATTTGAAGAGATTTTGGAGCACCCCTACATGACCTTCACTGCCCCAGAAGCAATGATGCACAAAAGCCAACAGCGTGCCAAAGGACACATTAAACTTCCCACTTTAATCAGCCAGACCTGTGGTAGCAACAGAGTCCTGGAGCCATCAGCATGGTGGGTAGTTCCACAGACAAGGGATGAGAAGCTGGTGCTCTTGAAGTTTGCTGCAAGAAACTCCAAGAAATCTGAACAATTCTTTCCAAGTGTTTCTTGCATCCCAAACCAGCATACATTGGGAACGACAATATTTAGTGGCAGATGGTGGTGGTAAGGTTGCAGTTGTTTTCAGAGAAACGGGGAATTTGACATCACGTTTCTCACCAGTCACTGCTATTCCTGAAATAGGTTTGACTTCAATATGATTCCAGATCCTTTAGGGAGCACAAAGCAGAGCTCCACCAGCTGATGAACTGCAGTCTGGCAGGGCAGCATCAGAGACACGTTCCAAATACTCTGGAGGCTTCATGTAATTAAGAGCAGATCTATTTATTCCTCCTGATAGTGGCATCTATAAGCACCTAAGATGTGACAGCAGTAACTGCTCAAACACCTCTGTCAGAATCAGGTGGTAGAAATATGTCTGATCATAAGGTTAGAATCATGGTCACTCTTGGCTATGTAGTAAGTCTAAGGGGGCATCTTCAAGTTGATTTCTACTTCAAGGAGTGCTCAATGACCTAAAACAGTGCAGTTGTCAACTTTACCATGTCAAGAACATGGCTGCTCATCAGAAGACATGAAGCTCAGGCAAATGTTTGCTGCATTTTAAAAATTGAAATTTTCATTTCAGTTTTTTATGAGTTAATCACAGACCTGTTTCCCTGACACTGTAGTCGAGGCAGGCTGCCTGCTGACAGGAAGAAGGATTGTCTTCGTTTCTATAGATATAAATGCTTTCAATGACCACAGTGGGTAAAATTTGTTTCTGACTGTAATTTTGCTTTAGTATCACAGCTTTCTGAAGGGATAAAAAACCTCGATGCTGCATTTCTTACTGGATCAGGGCACTTCTGCTGAGTCTTTCCCAAACATTGAGTCCACCTACTTCAGTTCAAGCCCCAGTGAGGATCTGTGCCTGTTCTCATGCTCAGAGAATTCATCTCCCAGGTAAAAAGGCTGAAAGTTGACCAAGCGCTAGAATCAATATTGTAACGAACATTAAAATTAAGACTCCTGCAAGTTCCGAAAGCTCTACAGTAGTTTCTAATAAAGCTTGTCATGTATTACCAACGAGCACTCAGACGTGAATAATACATTACAGCCATGTTCATAGACCTTTATGCGGCTGCTTTCCCAAAACACCTCCGGTCTCAGGCAAAGCAACAGCCTCTGATAATGACAAGGCTCCTGTGTTTACATAAACGCATTTCTGTGTGTGCAGGCACTCGCTGCTGGATGCAGGTGGCTGCGTTTAGACCCAAGGAAAACGCCCGGGAGAAGCTGTCCTGGGCCGCACCCGCCCAGGGCGAACTCACAGCCGCGGCTCAGCGGCGGCACTTCCCTCCAGGAGCCCCCGGCCGGGCGGAAGCAGCGGGCAGCCTTAACCACAGCGTCGGGAAACAGGGCCGTGATTAACGCGTAAAAAAACCGGAATGAAAATTCAATCCATCCCGCCGTTCTCCCCGCGGGGAACGCG
>VZRZ01001706.1:1341024-1369495 GCA_013398175.1 Climacteris rufus | reverse complement strand
TTTGAAATCTTAGCTAAGTGATAAAAAGCATTTATTTTACACATAAAATCCTTTAGACAGAAATTGTTGACCAATTTTGGGACTAAGTCTGGATCCAGACATTTTTAAACTCCCCTCAGAATAGGGGTTTAGAATGCAAGAAGGTCCTTTCTGAACCTCATGACTCAATGGGAGAGTCTTCCTGACAGTTTTGTCTTACTCTGTCCTCTATGCAGCAAATAATCGAGTGTACCTTGCCATCAAATCTTGTTAAACCACTGTTGCATTTACTATCAATAGTTTTTAAATTGCTGCTTTATATCAATAAACATATTGATATTTCTTTGTTTTGAGTGAAGTGCATCACTCCATCTGCAACAAGGTATGCCCAAGTTCTTCACTGGTACTTAAAAATAAAGTGCATGTTCTCACATTACCAGCCTGTATTGCCTGCCTGGTCCAAAAATCAGCATGGATTTTATTTCTGTGCCCACTTTGCTCTAAGAGCAGGTGGTGTTGAAGCTGTCAGAGGGATGGAGGAGGAAAACTGGAAGGAGCTGCGCTCTCCTCCCTTGGTACACACAATTAAAGAGAACAAATATTTGTCATTAACTTGTGACTCTTCCAGGCTGCACATAAGAAAGATTAATACTACTCAAAGAACTGTGTAATTAAGTGCTACTAATCCCCCAAACTCCCACAGTAGTACCATCATGTTAGTTTTAGGGAGAGATGCAGCATGTCAGATTCTGTTCCCACAGGTACCTTATGAAGTAAGTTGCAAAGTATTTGATATGACTTGCAAGAAGAATCAAAGTAACCCAAATCTCTGGGATCTAAACACAGTCTGCTGTGCTGCCTGAGGAAAGCACCATGTTCTGCTAGCTAGTTCCCAGCTCCTTCAGCATCAGGAGAACTGACACAGGCTTCAAAAATCTGTCCCCAATCCCGCTGCTGCCTCTGTGTGAGCACAGGTTTGTCTGCCTCAGGGCATCTCCAAATCAGGGTAGAGGAGAGGACCTGCAGTCCCACCTTCAAAATGATGGCACTGGGTGAAGCTAGCACCCACTTCATGGGATCAAAACTCTGCTGCAGAATATGCCCAGGGGAGATCTGAGCACTGTGGATTTGACCAGTGCTGTTAGGCAGAAGAAACACTGGAGGGAAAGCAGGCATGGCTGAATACAATGTTTGGTCAGTCTGTGAGGATATTTAACCACTCTCCATATGCTTCAGGGATCTGTGCTCTCTGTACTCCTTTTCTTACAGGAGGCAGGGTGAGAGGAAGGATAATTTTCCTGTTTTGTTTCTAACCAGAAGATGAAAGGGTATGTGTAGGCCATTCCACGGCACTGGATATGAGCTGAGTCCCTGAGAAGCCGATGGCTGAATTTGCCCAGCTTTGTGCTGCTCCTGCCACGGCTGCAAGAGAAACAGCCAGGTGGCTCAGTGGCTTCCTTATGGTGCCAACCCTATGCAGTAAGCAGGTAAAGCTGAAGATCCTGAAGTCCAAGACTGTTCTCAAGCTCCCACTTGTGCCCACCATCTCCAAACAGCAGAGAGACAACTTCTTCCAGGACAGATATGGGAACAGCAAAACACTTTCAGCAGCAGCTGCAGGCAGGACAGAGGTGTGCAACTGATGTCGGGTGCCTGCAAAAGCTGTCTGCTAAATTTGCCCATTCTATTTCTTCTCTTTTTTCCCCACAGATGGATTTATCTTGCACTCTGTGGGATTCACAAAGAAGCACTGAGTTTTCTCTTTCAGTGAACGGGTGAGTTCACACGTTTCAGTTGAACGGGTGAGTGAGAACAGAGCCACAGGCATAATCTCTCATGGGGCTCTCCACTTGTCCAAGAGGGCAAAACCCAAGTCCCTGACATCCTTCTTTCAGATAAACCCTGCTGAGAGGTGACTCAGGCAGAGTTTCTACCCTAAAATACACAAAGATGATAAATGGAAGCCTGGGAGGGCTTTTGCCCGTCCCTGTGAGCGTCAGGTCTGTGGAGAGGACATGTCTGTGCCAGCCTGAGCTGAACCTTCATGCTGAACTGAATCAGATGGTGTTCAGTGTCTCTCAGCCCAGCAGCTTACCATGTAGCTAATAGCCTACACACAGCTGAGGGTGGGAGGGTCAGGAATGTGACATTCTGGGGAATGCACAGCCACCAGACACTGCTGGATGGGCTCTTCATGGATCTGTGTTCCACCTCTGCCATGTCTTACCTACTATAACCTTGCTAAATTTCAGATATTGCTCTTCAAGGAAGGTTTTCAGGCTCCTTCCATTGTAAAATGAGAGAAGTGTGCACTCCTGGGGTATAGGTCACTTCACCCTAGTGCAGGTCAGCTGGCTCACAGAATGGAAATTGCTCTTAACTTCAGTGATGAGAGATACAAGCACATCAGATACCAGTCATCTAGGCAGAGGGGAGTAAAGCAAAATGGTGTTCCTTTATCCATGCTGGCTTTTTGTAGCTGACAGCATGTGTGGGAACTACAACTCTTCCTTCAACTGCACCATGAAAACTTACCTACTCCATTGCAGTGGCATGATGAGCAATCTTTTGAGGCCTTTTCCCCTGTAATTTGTGGTTGGGGGGCTTTGAGATGGATAAACTCCACATTTCTTCAAGTTTCATCTACTTCTGGAGACAGGAGCTCAGACGGAGAGGAAATGGTACCTCCTTGCCTGTTAGGGAAGAGCTAGCCTGTAGTGAGGAGCAGAAGAAAGAGGGAGATGCTTGAGGAAACTTTGCAGAAAGGATTTTGAGCCTGACAGAGACCCAAACAAGGCCAGCACTTGTCTGCAGAAGCTGTAAAACTGTGGGGGACAGGTAGGATTTAAGCAGATACTGGCACTGCAGGGTTATGCTGAGTGAATAGAGTGCAGCAGGGGGTGCCCTGCCTGTGTCTGGAAGCAGTGACAGACACAGAAAGAACGAAATGGAGGATGTCACCATGGTCTTCTCTGAAAATTTCCTCAGTTTGCTGGGACTGCCAGTATTAAATGAGAGAGGAGCCTCTGTGAGAGCTGAGCTAGAGGTGGGCAGGTTTAGCCCCACACTCTCTCTGGCTTTAGTGGTGAACAGAAGCAGCCACCTGAATCCTCCCTGAGCCTGCTACTGTGGCAGACCATGAAATAATGGGAGTAGAGATCTTGAGCAAGTTTTGCCAAGAAAACTGCCATTTTCTAGGCCAAGCAGACCAAAGCATTGGGCATAAATGTCCTCTGTCCAAAATCACCTAGAAATGGCTGCACATGGGGTGTCACAGCCTCTCACCACAAGCTTGGTGCACATGTAGGCTGTCCCAAGGGGCACTGCTGGGACCTGCCAAAGACTGAGCAGATTGCAAAGTGTTGGTGAGGGAAGGGTGACAGAGCCAGGAACAAGCCCTTGCCTGCAGCTCCCCTGGCACCTGGCAGGGTCCCTTGGCACTCCTTGCTGTGCCTTGCCATCCTGCCAGCCTGTCCTGTGCCTGGGAGCAGTCTCTCTGGAAGACAAGCTGTTTTCTTTGGTGTTGAGACTTGCTCTCATTTGAATTATTTTAGCATTGCTGAAATAAAAATAAAATCATTGTGATGGAAGACTTCATCTTTTCAGGTTTATTTCAGCCCTGACAAAAGCTGGCCGAGTTTCAATTAACTGATTTATACCAAATACTGCTGGTCCATGCCCACAGCTTACCTTTATCTATGAAAATGAAAGTACCTGTCAGCAGCAGGTTTAAGCCAGCTTGTGCAGGAGCTGCTGGAAGGAGCTGTGTGTGTTGCCTTTCAGGATCAGGGCTTTGGACTGGATTGCAGGAGAGTGTGTTTGTTGTGTCTAAGGCCTCTCCCCCTCTGGCTGTCTCAGTGACTCAGCTTGTCAGCGTGCCATGGGTGTCATTTCAGCTCAGGGTTCAAAACCCAGATGATATCACACTCATTTCTGCAAGGACAAGGTGGTACCATCTTCAGTTGTGTGACTCAGCATCCTGGTGGAAGTGTCTTGGCTGTCTGACATGAAGGAGAGAATTAAATATCAGATGATAAAAAGGAACTTTTCCCACCTTGCTAAAAATAATTTAAGTTCTTAATGAAATCTCACTTAATTATAGCCTGAGAACCCAAGTAGGATCTTTCACTGGAGTTAACTGAGCACAGCATCTGGGCCTCTAGCAAGCCACACAGGATATAACACATGGTATGGTTTAGACTGTGCACGTCCACATCTGAAATCTTGATTGTGAGGGCTCACTGACAAAGCCAGGGAGCTGCCAGCACAGGGGGAGAGCAGCCTGCACAGTGAAACACAACCTGACATGCTGTGCCATGAAATCCCACAAGTGACCAGAGATGTCAGCTCAACCACGTCTTGCAATAAATCTTTTATAGTACCCAGTCAAAGCTTACCCCTGGCTGACTCCAGGGGACTGAGAAGTCTGTCTGATATGGCTGCTACCCCTTCTGGGGCATCATCAGACATGTGCAGGGATGTGACATAACCAAGAAGTGGAGAGGACACCATTTTCCTTGCTGGAAACAGTTTCACTGTTAAACTGCCTTCAAGGACTGGCAAAAGACCTTCTAAAAAGGTTGATAAAAACATTAATAGATGTGAATACTACTGCTAGTGCTTGGATTGTCAGACCCAGCTAACACACCTGTTTTGAAACTCGAATGAGAAGCAGAGGTTGGATTTTCACCCATGTGCAGGCACTTAGCTGTGGTAAAGGGATGTGTGGGAGATTCAAATAATAGTACTGCTGTGTCTAATTTCCAAGGACTACTCACCCTTGGCCACCTCCTAAAAGCTCATGTCTTGTCCAAAAACATTAGAAAGCAAAAGTAGACTTGGTGGGGAGCCTGGAGGAGATAGCACTCACTGGGGAATGGATTTCTGCTCCAAGTTACACACACTTTCTCATTAATCATTGAAGTTATAAAAACAATTTCTTGAGTACTGATCTGTTATCCTTAGCTTCAGAAATGCTTGCTTCTTCCTTCATGTATTTTCCCTGATTTCTTTTTTCCAAATAGCAGCCCAGACTCAGAAGCAGGGGTAGAAAGGCATGGCCCAGGTTAGGAACAGCAGTAATGGGGGTCATGTGTTGGGAAGCACTTGGCTGCAGCCAGCAAGGCCTCTGCTTCGAGCAGATGAGAGTTTTGTTTCCCACTCATCCAAACAGATAGAAAAAACAAATCAGGGTGCTGCTATTGAGGTTGCCTTCAGGTTTTTCCAGGTCACTTTCAGAGCTGTTGCCTGCTTAGGCCTTGACAGGTAGGTAGCTGTGTGTCAAAGTTATCCACAGCCAGGTTAAATCCTGAAGAAATCATGAAGAATTTTATCAAAATGGTAAATTATAAACAAAACAAACAAACAAACAAAATCCCCCAAAAATTAAAAATAAAAAAAAAAGAGAGGAAAAACTTCCAATATTTGAGTATTCCTTTCTGTACAGTCTGTACTGACTATTCATTCACATGATAGGGCAGTTAGGTCATGAATTTCTGTTCTGCCTCTGCCTAGGGGAGGCTCCTGGCCTGGACCAGCAGGTATGGGCTGTTTCTGAGGATGCTGCAAGCCCCACAGCAGCTGGCAGGGTGGGATAAGACTTCTTCCTGCTGTTCCTTTTTATCTAGTGTAACTTTCCCATAAAGCAGAGAGCTACTGTTGCTTGCAAACTTGCATCTGTTTAGTCTTTTGTTATGAAAATTCTTCTTGCCATCTATGCACTTCTAATCCCTTTAAAATATGGCTGAGCTTTTGGTTGCTGTGACACCCTCCCTTTGGCAGGGAGGACCTCCTGCTCACCCTTCATGGCACGCAGGTCTCTGCTGCTGCTGTTCAGTGGTGTTCAGTGTCCTGCCCTGCAGCTGTGAGGAATCACAAGAGGTGATCACCTTACTGCCTTATGCTGGGGAAGATGCTGCCTCTGAGAGAGAGATGGTGCACGCAAATCCCGTGATGCCTGAGCTCCATCTTTTCCATTTAAAGACACTTAAATGCCAGAAAGAGCATTTCAGGCATATGTTCAGGGAATTGACAGAATCAGGGGTTTGTAAGCACTTTTGTCCCCTTGTATTTAAAACCTGGGAAGAGGCGTGATGCGAAGAGGCGCGAGATGCCTGCTGCTGAGCTAGAAAGGCTTCTTTGTGCTGAATCATCCGGGCTAAAAAGAGCTCTGGCTCTCTCCTGCTAAGTGGCCAGTGGCTGCTGGTGAACCCACTGAGACAGCTTTTGTTAGCCAAGATCAGCTGCAGCGTGAGGTGTCTCGGTCCCTCCGCTACAAAACAAGCTGCAAAAGGCACTGAGGGATGAAGACGAATTTTCTTCTTTTGCTCTACCATGGTGTTTTCCACTTAAAGCTGTAGTTGTTTGGTTCTAGATCTGGGCCACAGTGCAAGTCAGTATGGGAGCAGAATGGACTTAGTGCGAGTTCATGTGGGTGTAGCATTGCAGGGTGTTTTTGGAAGAGATGGGAGGATGCTGCCTCTCTGAAGTCAGTACTCAGATGTGGCTTTTTATTACCTCGATGAAAGGAGAAATTAGCCGTGAGATACATGTTCATCCCAAAAAAAGTAGCCTCCCAACAAAGCAACCATCTTCCTCTCAAGCATGCTCAGGCAGCCCTTACTGTCATAGGCTTCCCACTTTGCTAGAACTTAGTCATGCCTCAGAAAGCTTTGTGCAAGGGCAGGTTTTATTGGGATGGGGCAGTTCAATAGTCTGTTTCTATCAGTGCCTGCTAGGTCAGGCTTCCTGGGATCCCTTGAATACTGCAACATGCCAAAGAAACCAAAAGCCTACCAAAAAAAAAAAAAAAAAAAAAAAAGAGGTAAATTTCCAATACCCTCACATTTGCTTCACTTTAGTGAAATTCAGTGTGGTGCACTCATGTTCCCTCCTTTTTTGTTTTTTTTCCAGACAGTCTCAGGCAAAGGTCAGAGATATATCAACTGCACTCGTGGCTCTCCCATCTGGAGCTACATTTTTCAGAGGCAGGCTTGGCATTAACCAGAATTTGTTGAGCCCATGGGGCAGATTAGGTCAGAAAACATCTCCTGGTTTATTTGAAAAGTTGTGCTGGACATTTTTCTGAGTCTTGGCAAATATGGACTTGGTATAAAGAATGCCCTCCACACCTGATTAGGAGGAGGTTTAACAGCCCATAAACGGGAGCAGTGCCCAGAAGATGAGATGGTTTTCCTGCCCCAAGGCTGGATGTGCCCCAATGATTGATGAGCAGCCACAGTGTAGCAGATCAACACAAATCCCCATAGGAGGGTGACTTTGTCTCCTTGTTGGCAGGTGAAGCCACTTGAAGGCACCACACTCAGGGGATGGCCGTGTCCAGGCTGTCTGACCCCCCCCCACACAGGACACGTGTGCCCATCTTTGCAATGACTTTGAACATGAGGGATGGTGCATTAAATTTCCTGTGTTGCTCTTGGATTGGTGATACGTGCTGGCTCTGGATGTGCCTTTTGTACCTCTTCTGGTAGCAACTCCATTGTCCATCCTGCTCCACCCCTGGGAGTTCCCAGGGTTCACTCCCTGCCCTGCATTTCCCGTGTCCCAGGCAGCAGCACGCTCTGTGTATGCTGGCATCCTGGTGAGCTTCTCAGCAAGCTCCCACCAGCATCTGTCACTCCTGCAGCATTCACTTATAGTCTCCTGCCTTTGGTCCCTTCTGGTGCCTCACACCCACCCATTGCCATTTCTTCCTCATTCCTACCAATCTTCCCATTTCTATTACTATTAGAATATTCTTCTGTTATTAGAAGACAGTTAAATCTGTAAGAATTTTTTTCTGAGTGAGTATCTGTAAGATACTTTTTTGGGGGTGGGGAATTAGCATTATGAACATTAAAAGGCAGGAAATGGTGTATTTTTCTTTTTAAATCCACTCCTTCAAGGGAGAAAATGAGAAAGGTTTTTGAGACCAGCTTTCTATTATATGAGAAAGCATAAACTCCACTCCTCATTCACACACCATCTGTGTTTATTAACCCTAACTATTTTAGAAACATAACATCTCTCACATCTTTCATGTAAGCCAGGGTAACAGAATCCACATAACCATCAATGCAGGTGCAGGAGCCACATAGAAAAGCGAGGTAGAAAATGTTTTTCCATGCTTACTTCTAAGCTCCATAGGCCTAAGAAAGCTGCCTGAAACTCTACAGTTCGTGCAGACCAAGGCAGACTTTATATTAGTGTATGCAGACAACCCAGACAAGCCCTTTGGTGCATCCAACCCAAAATGTGGTTTCCAGCAGTGGCCATGACAGAATAGGCAAGAAAGACTGTAGGAATAGGACAGACACATGCAGTAGCTTCCCCTTTGCATTCTCTCAGCCTATAATATTTTTCATTATAGTTTGTATGTGTTTAGAAAGTCTTAAAGGACTTCTCTCCCAGTAGTTTGTCCTTGAACCAATTCTAACGTGTCCAACATCCATTGTCAAAGGCTCAATAGGTGAACTGCTTATTGCATGAAGAGCTGCTCCTCTTAATTCAAACCTTGTCCTCTCATAAATTCTTTTGATGTTCCTGAGTTCTTCTATTTAGTTCTGCCAAGAGCCACAGTCATGTGGCACCTGAGTTCAACTAATGGTCTTTGAATACCCAGTCAGTAATAACTAGATAACTGAATAACTGAATAACTGAAAAAAAAAGTCATCTCCTAACATCCTAGAGAAGCATGTCCATAGGTTATGTTCTACCTTTTATAACCTGGTATGGGTCTTCCTGAGACCCAGGTGACAGCTCTGTTTTGAAAGTGCATTGTGGGTGTGTCTCTGGAAAGGGGCATCAGAATGGAAATCAGTACAAGTAGCAAAATTTATTTATTTGGAAATAAATACTTCAGATCAGTTAGTTATAAACTGAGGGCTTTTTTCCCCAAATACTGATTTTCCCAATTATGTTAAGTTCATGAGTCTTTCTTTAGAGACACTAGAAACATTTTTAGCTCTGATTTCTGTTACATGCTATATCTGAAGTCTTAGCTTGTTTCTTCAGCAGACAGTGTCCAGCATAGCACATGCATTTCCCACTCCAATAAGTGCATTATGATGCTGATGTCCAGAAGGTAAGTGTTTCACTGGAGTGTATTTACCAATCATTCTTTAAAGGGAAGATCTTTTTCCTTATGGGGTTTTCAGATGCTACATCACATTCCATCTTTGTTGCCTATAAACTTTTCACAGTCCAAGAAAATATGTTTCTAAGGTTAGCAATTGTTAATTCAGATGAACAGAAATTCTGAATGTGAATAAAACACTTCTTCAGCCACAGAATCTCACACTGTTGTCTATGCAAGTCCAAACTGTTCCCACCTGGGGGCAAAAGAGGCAGAGCCTGGCAGAGCATACCTTAAGCAGGAGTGTGGCAAGGACAGGTTGCAGGCTCAGCTCTGCCTGGGACAAGCTCACTGGAAGGGCTTGAGAAAAGAAGATGCTTATGTTGCACTCATGTTTGGGGTGAGGGACACCCCATGAGGACTCACAGTGGCAGCCTGTGACATCGCTTCAGTGGGGGCTCCTCTGGTTTTTGACTGACCCTCTGTCAGGACCAGCTGTGCTCCATCTTTGCTACATGGCTGGCTGCTGGAAATATCATGGAGAAGGAGAAATGCAGGGCTTGGGGAGACACCGGTGATAAGGCAGAAGCAAAGACACCCTTGGTCCCATTGACTTCCAACAGGTTGGAAAGTACATTTTATTTATACATTTAACAGAAAGCAGGTAATTAGCACTAAGATAGGTCACAAACCAGCAGCAATATAACATGGATCGTACTTGATGTAACACTTACTGTCAGCAAAACTCTGTGTATATAAGCCCACGAGACACCATGAATGGAGTAAGCATGAAAGTCTGCTACCCAGGTGGTGGTCCCAGGAAACTCTCCAAATTCTGTCAGTAAGTGATTTTTATTATTTAGTTCACATTCTTCCTTTCCCTGTAAACAATTTGATCTGGATGTAAACTGTCAGGCAATGCTGTGACAGGACAAATGCTCAGGGCTGTGCAGAGGCCATGCCAAGCTCAGCTTCAGGGGTGGCAGGATTTGGGGCTACCCACATGGCTGCCTGTCACCAGCAGGGTGCACAGGCCACACAGCTCTGCTGGGCAGGGCTCTTTAGTGTCCCTCTGTGGGACACACAGTGCTGCCAGGACAGGCACTCATCGCCTATGCTTGCTTTTACTTGTTTTCCTCATGCTTGACAAAAAACCTGTCTGTCCTGAGCAGGAGCAAACTTCCATGCAGGTGGCCATTCAGTTCCTCTACAGGTTGAACTCTGCTGTGAAAGGCAGATGGACTTCAAGCCGTTCTAGGGAAGCAGGGTGGGAAATCAGAAGTAGATCTATAGCAGCTTGCTTTATCTCTTAACTTGTACATGAAAACAAGTAACTCAGTGCAGTGATATCCTTGAGGTTAATATGAGGTTAATATCAAGGATGTTTTAATTTTTCATCTTCTTTTCCAATTTTCAGTCTGTAGTTGATTTACATTTTTTAATTGGCAAAATACAGAAATGGCCCAGAGATGCTTCTGGGACTGCAGCAGGAATCAGGTAGGGACAGTGGGGCTTGGTATATTATCTTAAGTTTTAAAGCACTTTCTCAGTTCCAAGCAGGAAATACATGTTTTTTAAAAGCACAGATCCTGTAGTGCAGAACCCATCTTCTGCAGTAAACCTCCCTACCAGGAAACTGTGAAGTATGCCACACCTAAGAATACTTAGTGGACAATCGATCCTTGAACTTTTAGATCACCTTCTATTGCCTCTAGGCTCAGCCCAAGCTCACCACATTCAAAATAATTCCCGTGAAACTGCTGTGAATGTGTCCTGTGCAGCAGCAGGCAGCTGTGGGAAGGGCCTTGTAGGTCTGCCTGCTGAACAAGAGCCTTCAGCTGCTGCAGCTGGGTGGCTGCATGGGAGCAGAGTCCCCTTCCCAATCTACTCCCTTTCCCTTGGGAAACATTTCAGTCTTCTGGGATCTGCAGAAACAGGATGTGTATGATGTCCAGCGTCAGGACTGTTAGAGAAATTGCTTGTGGGACACTGCAAGGGTAACACCCACAGTGGCGTGTTTAAAAGCCACATCTTTGCCGCTAATGGGACCATTGCAGGACTCAATTTCCTTTCTTCATTTTTCCTTGACACTAGGGCCATTAACTTCCCAAATGCTTTCTGTGTCAGTCCTAGCTTCTACCAGCCTCAACTTTCCTGAGTCATGCCCTTTGCTGGCACAAATATCTGTACAATAGTGACAGAACAGAGCAGCCACCAGATTAAAACAAAGCTTGAAAGAAAGGAAAAAAAAAAGGTTCATTTTAACGTGGACCAGTTCCTCAGTCCTGTGCTTTACATTGTCAGGAGTGAGTGAAAAGAAAAGAAAAAAAAGAGCAAATGACGCAGGAAAGGACAACCCAAACTATTAAAGGATGGACATGGTCAGCCTCAATCAACTAAGCTTTAGACAATATAAAAATCTTCTTTAAGCCTTCAAGTATTTTTGTAGCCTTAAATCAGTGGTTCTCCTCTCTCTGAAACAATATCCAAAACTGGAGAGTGGCAACAGTGGCAGAAGAAAGAATAACCAGTACTCTGAGTATGAGTATGGGGCGAGCAGCTCTCGTCCAAGTGCTCAGCCTCATTCCTGGCTCCCTGAGCTGCCCAGGAGACCCCGGAGAGACAACACTTCATTTTATTTTTCTGATTTCTTGCAGCCTGTGGTGACTGAAGTGGGACTTTGCTCAAAAGAGTGAGTTTAGAGGCTGTGCCAGGTAATCCTGGGAGATGTGTCCTGGCTCAAACACACTGCTGGGACTGGAGTGGGTTTATTCCATTCTGAATTCCTACCTTCAAGGCGACTCCCCAGGGGGATGAATTCTGCCCTGCAGCTCATATGGACAGAAGAAGAAAGCTCCAGCATTGCCAACCAGCCCTTCACTCCCACTACCCCCTTTATGCATCATCCACTGCCTGGATTTCCTGTGGCAGAGGGGTCAAGGATGGGGGCTCTAGGCCCACTGCAGGTACACATTTATCTTTGGTATCTGATTTTGACTATTTGATTGGAAAACAAAAGGAAGTAGTAATTGGTCACTTGCAAAGTGTCCTGGCCAAAAGGCCCAGGTTACCAATGCTACTGAATACAGGTGCTGCTGCTGCTGGGAGCTGTTCCTTGTGGGTGCTGGCACCCAGGGACCTGGGTTTTGTTCTTTCTGAGATGCCACCAGAGATTCCTGCTGGCATTAGGCTATGAAACATGGCTGTGTGGTATCACTGAGCAGAGTGTGGGATGAAATCAAAGTGTGGGTGTTCAAGCCCAAAGCAGGGGTGTGGGAGCAGCCCACAAACAAGTTGACCTTCACTCTTGCACAGAGACCACATGAGATCCCAGGCTGCTCTCAGATTTCTGAGCAGGGCTATGCAGTCCTTTCCTCAGGCCAACTGGAAAATGACTGCAACGCTGTTATAAAACCAAAATATAATGGAATTTTCTGGAGCTGCAGAGTCCTACAGCTGCAAAAGTAACATAAATTTGTCAAAGGTCCCGATTATTCTCTAAGTGTAAAGAAACAGGATAGAGATAAATGCAGGGGAAAGACAGAGATGTACTGCAGGGCTGCTAGTTTGGAATATGAATTTACCTTTCAATTAAATACAAGGTCTTGAAGTTTAGGGAGAGTCTGCACTTACTTCTGGATCCTATTTCTTTGCTGCTCCTTTTATTTACAGAATAAGGTGCAGTAAGCTGTTGTTATTTCAGACATGATTTTTTTTTATCTGAGTGTTAGTGCCTACCAGAGACTTTGACATATTTTTTTTAATGTTGGCTAATTTTGTGTTTTGAGTAGGAAGCTTCAACTTCACACCAGTTCTACACAGGCTCTTCTGCTATCCAGCAGTCTGTGCAAGATAAACCTGTAACCAAGACATTCCTCCAGTAATCGCTATGGCTTTACCATGGTTTTATTATTGCTCGTCTTACTGTGGATTTTGAAAAGATGTGGGGAGTATCTGAAGTAGTTTTAAATTATTTAATCTTTAAAATATCTGGGATGCAGTAAGTGTCCCTATATACCCACTCAGCCCCAGGTTTTGCTTTTGCTTTCCAACTGCTGAATGGATTAGGGAAGGCAGGGCCAGATGAGCTGCCTGCAGTGATCTCTGCGGGGAGACGGCTTTCCCCCCGCCCTCAAAATGCGTTAACCACCTCTGCTTCCACACCACACACCTTCCCAAAACCTCAGTCCCTGCCCCAAACCTCTGTGCTGTTTGTCCTGCACCATCCTAGTGCGTGCAGGAGCGGGGAGTCCTGTGGGCACCACCCAATCTCACCCACGCTCATGGTGGAAGGGAGGGCCCAGGCAGTGCCAATGCAGGAAAAGTCTCTGAAAAGCAGCAGAATTAGCAATGTCTTGTGCACAAAGCAAGTCCTAAAGCAGGCAAAGCAGCAGCCAGGAAAGGTGGAGACCCATTCCCAACATCCCACCTTGTCCATCCCTCCATTTTAGCACAAGGTGGGAGGCAGTGGGCAGCTCCAGCTCCAGCGCCCTCATGCTGCTCCATGGCTCATCCATCAGGAGCAAGGAGGAGGATTAGCGCCTGGTATCAACGCGGGCATCTGCCTACCTGCCAGGCTTGCTCTTTAAAACAGGCTGTCAAGCACAGATAGCTGGTGAATCAATATGTGCCCGGTAGCTGTTGATGCCATTTCTGCCAGCACAGGGTGGGCTGAGCCACTGCACACCAGGAGGGATCCAGGCTGTGAGAGAGAGGATGCAGCGCTGACTCTTCAGTGCCCGTATCAGGTGACTGGGAGAAAGCAGTCAAACAAGAAGACTTCAGGGATGGTGTCTCTGTGTTGCCGCTGCCAGTCCCCCCTCCCAGTGCCAAACATGAATGTTTACCAAGCACAGAGGAGACTGGATATACTATGGTTGCTCACTTCTTTGAATGAGATGTGAAAGCAGGGGCCTCCACTACCAACCTCAACAAATCCTTTCCACATCCTGAACAGACTATGAAAATTGGCCGACATCCAGATCACCATTTCCTCTTCCTCTGGGCAGCTTCTCACGTCCATCCCAAGGCTGCAAATTGCTGTGGATAGTAGCTGTGATGTTCATCCAGACCATGGCTTCCTACCTGTGCTTGCGTGGAGGGCCCGCTGCTCGATGGTTCCGCTGCAGAAGGGATGTCCGGCTACTTGGAGCTTGTGTACTTGGTGACAGCCTTGGTGCCCTCCGAGACAGCGTGCTTGGCCAGCTCTCCTGGCAGCAGCAGGCGCACAGCTGTCTGGATCTCCCGGGAGGTGATGGTAGAACGCTTGTTGTAATGGGCCAGGCGGGAGGCTTCCCCAGCAATGCGCTCAAAGATGTCATTGACGAAGGAGTTCATGATGCCCATGGCCTTGGACGAGATGCCCGTGTCGGGGTGCACCTGCTTCAGCACCTTGTACACGTAGATGGAGTAGCTCTCTTTCCTGCTTTTGTGCCGCTTCTTATCACCCTTCTTCTGGGTCTTTGTCACGGCTTTCTTGGAGCCCTTTTTGGGGGCTGAGGTTGACTTCGCTGGCTCTGGCATCCTGAGAGCTCTATCGCTGGGTCTTGGAGCTGCTTGGAGAGAACATCAAAAAAATCTAATTCTTTTTTGATCTTCTACAGAATAATTGTACTGCAAGATGAGAGACTCTGAGTTGGAGACAAGCAACAGCTCCGAATCTGAGACAAATACCCCATGACCCTATGCAAGCATTTTTGAACTGCCAGCAAGAACTTCTCTGATTTGTGTATAGCTTTTTGCTGTTTTCTGTTTAAATACCTATAGCACCGGCCTTGTCAACACCACTGAACACAGGCCTAGTTGGCAACTACATAGTAAATAATATATGGAGCCTGAACATCTTTCTGAGAAGAACATTGCAGTTCCACAGAAAACACTTACTGCAGCACAGATTAAATTAAATCTTGCTGGAATGGGCCCAAGACTGTTGCAAGGTATCACTAAAGCCACTTTTATGGTCAAAATTATTTTATGTGGTTATTACAATGTCCAGTAAACCCTTTTTTATCTGAATGCACCTAGAAGTTTATTTTGGGGGTGCTTACATTTCTGTGGCTATTGTTTAACATGATGTTTTCCAGTGAAATATAAAAATAATACAGTTTTAAGCTAGCTAGCTGAGCTACAGGAATATCTCAGTATTCACATTTGCTAGCAAAAAATATCAGAGAGTAGAAAAGAGGAGGTGGCAGGAATCACCTGGCAGAGAAACAGAAAGGTGGATAGGAGTCAAAAAGCAAAGTGGTCCTGCGCTACATGTTGATGGAAAGAATTGTCTCCTGCTATTTGGTGCTTTTTGCTTTCAGGAGAGCAAGTCTTTGCTGGACAGTTTACACCAAAGATGCCTGATCCTCCCTCCAAGTTTTTCTTGATTAGGCACAACCCGCACAGCCATGACCTGCAGCTGACTGCTCTCATCCAGAAGTGCAGTAACAAAGACAGTATATAAACCCATCAAAAACCTGTGTACCTCCTCTACACTACAAATTTACATGTGCTTTGCTACATGGGTCAAGGCAATAACTGTGTAACAACCTGGCAAATGGTTTTCTGTTTCAGAGAACACTTCGAGTGCTCCCTCGAAAGACAAGGCTTCTCCAGGCTTTGCTGAAGGATAAGCTTCCAGCATCACCCCAGGGCTTGGGTTTTACTGCTCTGCATCTCCTTTGAAGATGACCTAGGAATTACAGTCTGCTGGCCAAGAGAGACTAGTAGACAAAAAAGAGCTTCAGGGCTGATGGCACATGGGAAACACATAGAAGCAAACAGGAGAGACAAAGCTGGGATGGAACATATGGTCTGCACACTCAGAGTACCAGAGAGGGACCTAAATGGTGCCTGTGCCAAAGCAATGGCTGCATCCTCAGCCCTGCCTCTCCTCCTTGGGGCAGAGGAGATGCCTGGTTTCTCCACTGCCATCTGCATCTGCAGGCAGAGCCAGATGAGAAGCACTGTTCCAACCAGTCTATAGGAAGTTCCTGGTTGCTCCCTGTGGGAGCAGACATCTTTGACTCTGAGGCTGGATTTACATGCCCGCACCTCAGTGGGTACCAACTCCTGCTTCCAAGTCACACGAGAAACCTCTGCAGCTCCAAATCAGCCCAACTTTCATGTGCTAAATTTTTGACTCTGCCACCTCATGCCCTTTCTTAATTTTCCTAGGCATTCTTCTCAGTGGCAGCATTTGGAAGGGCAAGTGCTGGACTGCCCCAAAAGTTTTGGACACCGTTCAAAACTGACACCTGTCCCCTTAAACACACATTTTCTTCCTCTGGTGAAATCACAAATTTTTTTCTTTTTTCCCCTCTATTTGGCAAGCAGTATTGGGAAAAGAAATCCCTTACCGCTCTGTTTGTAGACTTGAAAATATGTCTTTCCAATGAAAAACGATTTTTCAGAGAGAAGAAATAAGTGTGCACTTGCTTCTTTTTCTTTTGAGCTCATTTCCTGACTGAAAAACACCACAACTGAAAAATGCAAATGAGTATTTCTTAAGCTTTTTGAAAAGTATGCCCTTCTAAAATATATATTAATTTTTAAGTGCAGTTGTACAGAAGCTTTTAAAATATGAATAGAGAGCCCAACAGGCTCCAGAGTGATTTCATATGGCTACAGAAAAGGTCACATCTACAGGATATCTCCATCCTTTTGACCAGTTAATACCCTTGGGTAGCACAGCCTGGATCTCACTCTTTTCCCGTGTACGGCTGCAATGTGGGAAGCAACGATGGTGAAGTTCAGAGATTAAAACAGAAGCCTGTGCTTCTCTCCACCCATTTCTTTGCAGCTGGTTGTTTAACAGGTAAATAACACCTTCTTTGAGAACAGGTTGTGTTCTTTGTGGTTTATTTGGGCAGTGCCTAACATGAAGAGCCTGAGTGCACTCGCCAGGTGCTAAATAAATAATGTCAATAATGGTCAACAGTATCACCAACCCTTCTGTCAACAGTGCAATGCAACCCACAGCAGGCACTGCTCTGGTATAAAGACACAAGTAGTGGAACTATTCCCAAAGCGTCCAGATGGAGAGTTTGTTGAGAGAAACATTAAGTGACCTTTGAAAAAAATGGTTTCTTTTTATGAAAGTAGTTGCATTTCTTTGTTTCCTTAAAGGAAAAAAAAAAAAGAAAGAGAGTTGTAGAGAGAACCTGAAGAGTTTACCAGTCATTAGTTTGTGTTTTGGAAGTGTTCTCAGCATGATTGACTTCTCTACTGTGAGGCAGACT
This sequence comes from Climacteris rufus, assembly GCA_013398175.1. Classification (NCBI taxonomy): domain Eukaryota; kingdom Metazoa; phylum Chordata; class Aves; order Passeriformes; family Climacteridae; genus Climacteris; species Climacteris rufus. Next base: position 1,352,215 of record VZRZ01001706.1, on the reverse strand, counting down.
GAGCACTGGGCACAGGTTGCTCAGAGAGGTTGCAGGATCTCCATCCTTGGAAATACTCAAAATCTAACTGGATGTGGCTCTGAGCAACTCCCAGTGGCTGACCCTGCACTTAGCATGGACTGGACTAGATGTTTGCCTGAGGCACCTCCCACCTCATCCATTCTGTTACTTTTGGAGACTGAAGCTGGGCAGAACATGCTTTATGGACTGTGTTGCCTTGGTTGACATTTCCCATGGCATACTGCAGCCAGAGGTTCCCACAAGGACCCCTAAGAAGAGATGGTGTTCAGGTCCAAGCCACTGAGGTCCCTGGGATACAGCGTATGGCCATGCAAGAAAAGACACTTTGAAGCAGCATGGTGACATTTGGAAGGTTTCAGGTTTTTGAGGGAAAACTCTGGGAATTTTTTTTCTTTATGGCTTTGTATGCTCTGAGTTAAATCAGTTATCAGTGCTGGCACCTTTTTCCTTCTTCAGAAAACCAACAACAAAACCAACCACAGCAATTTTTCCAGCCAGTTCCAAGCAGCAGCCTGACTGCTGCCAGAAACCAGAGTGGTGCAGAGTGACAGATACGCCTTCCTTTGTGTTGACGCTCCTTTCTTCAGAATCATTAAAAGGAAAATGAAAGGAAAAACATATTCAAAGATACAAATCACCACAGCCTCTCAGATCTGAAATGGGAGAGGAGCCCTGCTGAGAAATCCCACATGGAGCCTGATGCTGTCTCTGTTCTCCAGGCTTGATATATCAATGGAGAGAGACAGGCAGGGAAGCTCCTGCAGCAGTTTTGTTCATTTTTGGCTTTGCTGCTGAGTCTGTAGGACCAGTGCCAACCTGATACCAGTGGTGTGCATGGGTGAGCAGGGGTGGACTATGAGCTGGTCTTTTGGACTTCTCCTCATGCAGGGGTGGAAACAGCATTTGGATTTTTTAATTTTCTTTTCTCTTCTGAAAGCTGTCCTTGCTGTGATGAGTTCTGGGGCATCCACCACTGTAAATCCCCATGCCCACTGGGCTGTTCCCTTACAAATCCCTTGTAATTTCCTAGCCAACCATGAAAGTTACATTTCTAGAATCAGCATTTCATTCTTAGGAAGTTTTGTGACAAATTAAACATTCATAGGAAAAACTCAAGCTCTCATCTTTTGGACATCTGATATTCTGATACTTGCTAATCTTCTGATGTTCTACTTTAATCCTTGCTAGAGCAAATGAGAGCCAGTGGGCAGAATTAACCTGTAGATAATTCTGCCTCTTAAATAGGAATGCCTTTTAGTTCTGTCCAATTATTACCCCTTTCCTCATTTTCTCCTACTGTATAAAAGAAAGAATACTTGGCTTTCTTCCTACATGACAAGAAATACAAAGTGAAATTTGCTGTTGCTTTTTGTTTTATTTTCTCTGAAACACAAAGGTCAACAAATTAAGGAAAGTTCCACCTAAAGGAAAAGGCTTTCTAATGGATTCCCCTGCTCTAAAACGCTTGTAAGATCTGGTAAATATAGTTTACAAATTACCAGGTGTCAACAAATGACTGTTATTGGAAAAGAGAATTTCTGCAAACTGCAAATCTCCTTCCTTTTATTATGTATGGCCATCTACTACTAAACAAGAATTTGTTCATCTGTCAGGTGTCATTATATAGTAATAGTTGAGAAAACAAACACTATTTTGTGATTATTTTGTAGCAAGCTCTGCCTCAGGTATAAAGCAGATCAGAAGCACGATGAGTCACTGTGAGACATTGGTGATGTTGCCTCATGTGCAAAAACTGATAGTCATATTTCGGTCTGGAAAGAATTTTTCTCCTGGCATGTAGTCTAGCATGTGATAATGAGGTAATATTTGCTTTGAAGTAAAGAGAAGGAAAATTTCCTAGAACAAGGTAAACTAATCTGAAATGCCCAAATGGTGGAGGGGTGCAGAGAACAGTTTTTGGATCCCAGGTTTCCTCCCAGGTAACCCAGTACCAAGAGTAAGACCCCATCCCCACTTCCACATGCTCTGTTGCACTTTATATCACTGTTCCTGTAAAGTTATCATTTAAATGGCTACCTTTCAAACATGGATACACATGCAATTTTCTAGTGAAGAGAGGACTATGAATAAAGATTAAAACTGAGTATGATCCCTACTCCTTTACAAAGAAAGAAATGTTACAGACTTAGTCCCTGACACAGACACATGATGTTCAAATAGATCTTTAGATTTCTTTAGAACAAATAAAAGCAGAACAGAGCACTGTGATACACTGGTGTCTGAGCTCTTGGACTGACCCTTATCTTGCTTGGGTTAACCCATTGCTTGGGAGTTCAGTATAGCATACTCCCTACAGGACACTTTTCTGTTCTTTTCTTTAATTTCCATTTATGATTTTTAGAAAGCACTTTTTAAATCACCAGTAACAGCTGTACTTTCTTGTGCTACTTCTGTCCAAGTTGCAAGTCCTTCTCAGGGCTGCGGGGGTATCAATCAGAGATTATATATTATTACCTACAAAGTAAGGAGGAGGACCCTAGATCAGAGCTCTCTGAAGAGAAGACACATTGAATTTTTAAAGAAAATAAAATCTTACCTATGAGTCAAGTAGAGCAACAGAGACACAACGTTGCAAGAAGAATGGCTGTCAGGAGGCTAAATACTGCAGTCCTTACACTGATTTAAAAAGTGTCTGAAGTCAATAGGGATTTAGCACAGGTCTGAAACCACAAATACAATGTTTAGAGATGCTTAGCACCAACAGCTGACATTGATTTCCACTGGAATCCAAAAGGCTCCGTACCTTAGAAAAATCAGACTTCATGTTTTATCAAGGTTTGTTACTGTTAATAAACAAGTACTTAAAAAAGCTTTATTATCTGCTCTTTATAAGGGCACTCATTGTCTACTTGCTTTGGGATATCTCTGATCTACATGCTGGAGCAACAGTATCTAATAAATACAAAGAGGAGAAATGATGTTTTCTATGGATCGATACCTGTTAAATGTATGTGGGGTACACCCAGTACCAGCATCTGCTACAATTACACTGCAGTCAGCTTTCCCATAGAGTGTCAGGGTTTCAGAGAAACCTGTAGGAGATCGATTTCATGATCCTTGTGGGTCCCTTCCAACTCGGAATATTCTGTGATTCTGTATTATCAGAAAGACCTCAGTCCACCACAGTCCAACAGAGAACACAATCAGACTCATTTCCTTCCCAGGGTTTTGTCTGTAAGTCAAAACCTCACACAACAAACCTCAGAACAAGCTTCCCCTCCAGGTTCTAGGATCATCAGGATTTCCTGCTTCTGCCATGAATTCTTTCCTCAAGCTTCTGTTCCCTTCATATCCCAGGTAGGGGGAGGTCCGAGCCTGCTCACCATGTAAGGGCAGCTGATCTCACACTGACCTGGAACAACCCTGCTGGGCACAAGAAGCAAAACATCACAGCAGCTCCACTCCTCAGAAGCATCCCAAGCTCTATGTATCTTTTTGGTGGTTTGCAAAGTAGACTATTGGAGATGGGTGTGAGAACAAAAATCAAAGGTCACTGGGGCCTGTAATACTAATGGAAGAAAGGTGCTTTACTTATTCCATGACACCCTATGCTATTGAAAATAAAAAGTGCAGATTTGAAATAAAGTGCTCTGTGCTGTATCAAAAATGAAAATAATTCAATCTTTAACCATATAATTTCAATTTCTCTGGAAAAGCAGAAGAGGAAAAACTCACTAAGTCTGCTATATCTAAAAAACTTCTACAATGGACACATGATCTCTAAACTAGTAATGATAATAAGCCTAAAGAACTGCTATCACATTTAAGCAAACTATTTTTATGCATTTTATGGAGTAATGGAGAATTATCAAAATTCTAGACTATTTTCATCAGTGCTGAAAAAGGCATCCATTAAAAATGTGCTAATTCAGCCATTCGACCAGAAATAGGAGAGAAGCTACAGCCCAGCACCTGCAGGACGTAAGGGGAGAGTGGGTGGGAGAGGGAGAAAAAGCTTCCCCAGGAGATGAGAGTTTCTTCCAAGCTAAGGTAGGAGTTATGTGGGAACCATTGCAGACACTTGTGGCACCTCTTCCCCCTACACACCCCATACTCAGGTTTAGCAGGTTCCTATGACCTTTTCCAGTGCCGCAGATAATTTATGTAGCAAAAAGAAACACAAGCTGAGGTCGTAGCCCAAAATGTGTACTTTGGCCAAACCACATTGACTGGGAATAATACATTTGGACATAAACTCATGCTGAAGCAGAAAGCTATGTGCCCAAATTAGGCTGAAGATCAGGCCAAGGTCATTAAGGCTTTTAAGAGTGATGTGATAGGTACCTCACAATGTAGGTGTTACCACATACTCCCAATGACATAGACGAAATAAACACAGCAAAACCTTTTAACAACCTTCAAGGGATATGTAAATGGGTCTAATGCATGTATGTTCAACAGACCTGGGCATTAGCACCATCAGCTCTCCCCCTACATGGGGAGAAAGCGTCAGGCAAGGGCATGATGTGTGCAGCTGTAATCAGTCATGACCGACATTCCTTTTAAATAAGAGTCTCTCACTTCAATCATTGCTTCCCAGCTAGATTATTCATATTTCAGCAAGTCCTGAAAATGATTTCAGAAAAAATTAAGCAATCAAAAAAGTCAGGAATATGTGCAGATTGCTTTATCCTGGTTCTAAAGCCTGAGTGCCTGGGAAAACAGAGTGTAAACACAGGAGGTGGGGGTACCAGGCAGGTGCATCCTAAAGGACTGCATGCCATGCCCCAAGCTAAAGGGCAACATGTGGCACAGCATCTGATTGCATTGCTATAGAATACTGAAAATATTGTAATGTGTGTATTAATAATTAATTTGGCATGGTAAAAGCAATTTTAGTGTAAAACAGAGACATGTGACTATTACTGGAGCCTGCAGGGAAACAAAGATAAATGTCCTTCCCCAGATCTCACATCATTCAATAACCTGATTGGGAACACGATCCAAGATTGCTGACACCTTTTTCTGCTGCTGCCACCAGATCACATTACCACAGGCAGAGAGTCCTCTGAGCCTTAGAGGTCATCTTCTGTAGGAAGCAGGAAAATGGAGAGCCTGTTAGATGGAAGGAGAGGAGAGAAGCAGGGCTGGGACAGCTTGCTCTGGCAAAGCTCCCCTGAAGAGGCGAGCTGGCTTTTCTCCAGAAACAGACAGGGGTGAGCACTAAGGACACAAGAGTTATTGAAGGTAAAAGTAAACTCTGAAACAAGAACTGATAATAAGCTGTTTTAAAATGTTCACGAATAAATTTACACTGAAGATGAGAGGGAACTTCACTTACATCCTTACTTGGAAGTGGGAGGATAAATGCAAGGGAGGAGGGGAAAAAGATGAAGACACCATTCCACATTACAAAGACAAAACTTGATACTAAAAAAAATAAATTTTTGGAGATGGCTCCAGCATAGCAAGTAACTGCTCTACATTAACCAGAAAATGTCTTCCTATGGTGTTGTGCTACTGAAGAATTGTTATCAAAATGCGCAGATGTCCTTCACTTTGTACTTGTCTTTCTTTTATTCTTTTATTTATTGTTCCTTCCTTCTTCTTCTCACATCCATTTCCAATGCCAGGAGGTTCAAAGCCCCAGCAGGTTTGCTGCCACTTGGTCCCATCTCACATGTGGTATTTGTACAGAGACTAAACATAATACTTTGAACGGCCACACGGTTGCAAAACTGGCAGCTCTCCAGAAACTTAAAAAAAAAAAAAGGCTTTCAGGGCAGGTTAGCCCATGTCCAAATTCCACATTGTACAAATAGCTTGTGAATAGTGTTTTAATTTACCTCTAATTTGTGATAGCATCATGATCACATGGATTTAGTGTGCTAGTCACTATGCTGACGTGAGCTAAAAAACACCATCTCCCTTCCAGAGAAATCAAGGCATAATTGGGCACACATCAATATTTAAATCAGGCAAGGGTGCAAAGAGCAATCTACTTAGGACTTGGTTGCAACCACTAGATCAGCAGTGAAAAGAATGGGGGTTGCTGGACAAAATGACAGCCACAAAATGTCAGTGGTCCTGGATGGTCAGTAGCAATTAGAATAATTAAATTTGAGGCTCGCTTTTCAAAACTCCCAAAGGTTTTCAAAAGCACCAGGTTTAAAATGCCAGTGGAGTGCCATATTAGCTGTACAATACAGTTATTTTTAACCATCCATGGTTTCAGCCTCTCACATTCACTTTCCTCCTGAGGCTTCCACGCCCTTAGTTTCCCCACTGCTATAGTCCAACACTCTCCCAAGCTGTTTCTTCCTCAGATAAAGTGCTCACCCTTTGCTCTTCTTTGCCTCTGCTTCCAGCAGCACATCTTTACAGGGGACTGCTAAGTCCTTATCTGGAGTTGTGTCCCAGTTATCAGGCAGGTGAGATCGCTAAGGAGGATGACTGGAGCTGGGCTGAGGACCCACAGTGCAGCAGAGGAGATAATATGGGGTTAATTCTGACATGTGAGAAAGAAGAGGTGTTACAGGACGGTCAAGACAATTGCAGCCTCCATATCTTCAGGGCAGAGCTGCTGCAGCTGTAGTGAATTTTAAGGCTCAAACACATCAAGAATGAAAGTAGCCTATATTTATATTAGGTATGGTCAGACAGCTCATTCCTCAGAGGATGCACCCTCCATCCCGTCTTGTAGCACTCCACTTGTTACTCAATCAATTTCCAGGTCCCCCAGAGGACCCAAAGAGAACTTCTCCCTTTCTGCCAACATGGAAGCAGCTTCCCTTCCCTACCCTTCCTTCACTGATATTTGCCAGTGGTTCACTTCAGTCCTTTTGACTTTCCCCTTTCCTCCCCATTCATTGATTCTACCTGCCTTTGTGACAGAGAAATGAGGAAACTCTTTCCAAATGCTTTCCCTGGCCTCCCTTCACACCAGGTTTTAAGTGCTGAGCTCCAGAGCAGTTCTTTTCTGTCCTTCCCCTACCTCATGTCAAGAATTTCTTCTGAAAAAATGCCACACGCTTTTCTGCTCACGCTTTCCAGGGTAACTCATGTCCTCTCTGTAACTCCCAATAAACTTCCTGGAGTGGTTCTGTTCATCTACCCCTTCTTCCATTGCCTCCTGTACACACTATCTATTGTGTAGCCACCTCTGTGTTTTGTTTTCATTGCTACCCTTCAGTCTTCTTTCATTCAGTATTTTCTGCTTGACAAATATCAGTCTACTTCCTATGATATCTCTCCCCACAAGAGACAGAGTCACACAGGTTGCACAAACAGGCCATAAGTAGAGATTTGATGTGCTCAAAAGTACATCCCTTTTTCCTGACTCTGTCTATTATAGGCATTGCCTCTGACAAACTTTGCCCACTTACATCCTCAATCACTGTGGCTAAAACCCCCAGTTTCCCCTCAGCACACACCACCTGCAGTGATTACCTGGGGGATCATCCTCTACCTTCAGCTGATTGATTTCAATTGTCCAGGTGACACATCTTGTGCCAGAGATGTGTTCTCTGCAAATGGAAACTCTCTCTTCCATGATCTTTGGGTAAAGGCTATTTTTTAATAAATAACACAGAAAAACTTACTGCATTGGACCACCTATATACTTTCACCAAATTCAGAAAAAAAGCCTCACCCTATTTTATAAGAAGTTTTAAGGCTGGTTTGAAAGGTAAAGAATTCCCACTCCAAGAGGGTCGATGAAATAATATGACAAGGGTGGTGATTAAGTCTCACCACAAAGGAAAATGTTGAGTTGATGTAGGTGGCATATAAAACCCCCCACTCTCTTTATGAGTCAGGTAAGCTGCCAGAAAGCGGAGGTGGAATCCGTGGGATGGAGCTGTTTTCATTCCAGCCAGTTAGTAGTATGTTCTTTGAACAACAAAAAAAAGAGTAGTTTAAATAATAAACGATATTTTTTAAAACTAAGACTTTTATTTAAATAGCAAAACCTAACATTTGCCCTTGATCCCTAATGATGGTGTTTGTAGTCAGTGATAGTAAAAAAATTATTAAACAAATCTTCCCCCTACCCCCTGAGGTTAATATAGCATTTTTGGATTATGCATCTATTCTTCCATCTTCCACCCAGTGCATATGATCCTGCAGTCACAGCTCTCTCCTCTCCCTCTGGCTCCAGAAAAAAGGGAAGCTGACAAGCTGAAATCCCAGTCTCACCCCACACAGAACCCTTTTCAGAGAAAGAGCTTAGCTTTGATGAGGAGAAAGCATTTCTCTCCCAACAGCTGCACAAATGTGGCTTAACAGATGTATAAAACAAAATAATTGGGGGGAAAAAAGAAAAAGGTTTGTGAGGTCTTATTTTGGGTCAGTCCAGCATCCAAGGGATAATTCAACGATATGGCAGTGTCCCTCATCTAAACTTATAGTCTTTTCATTACAAAAAATATGAAATTGAGAAACATTAAGAGAATATCATCAGGTCCTTGAGTTCAAGCAGCTTACAGTCCTCCTCTGGTACTGTCAGTGGGAACACACCAACTGCTATGTTCACAGTGCAGCCTGAACAAGATGATTTCTTAAGTACATTTCTGAATTTAGGAACATTTCCCACATACTTAATTCTTCAGTCCACCCAATACATATGTTTGAGGATGGGCAGGAGCAGTGTATTTCAGGTGCTGAGAAGGGGACGCAGTAGGATCAGACTATTGGCACAAGTAATTTCTTTGTTTCAGCTGGAGAGTGGAAGACGTGGAGTGGAGATATATGTATACAAATATATATGCAATATTTAAGTAAAATATATGTAAATGTAAGGGAGGAAAAGGACAGTGACCAAAGGAACAGCTTAGAGAAAAAATGTCATGAGGAAGGCAGAGTAAGGCAGCGGACAGAAGTGAGATGTCAGAAAGGAGAGAGCGGGTGAGGTTATAAAAAGCATGAAAGGGGGAAGAAAAAGAAAATATGTAAGAAGGAGAAGATATATGAAAGGGAACAAAAATGAGAGAAAAAGCATGAGTGGACAAACACCAGAGACAGAGGGAAGGTAAAGTAATGAGCACAATGTTTGGTAAGGCAGAAACACTGAAGCATAAATAAGACACTGAAAAGAGACACTCAGAGGGTCATAAGAAGAAAAAAAAACCCTTGCACAGTAGAGAAGATGTGAAAAAAAATGACCTGCCAGTATAACACTTCTGAGAGTCATGGGTGGGAGGTGCTGCTGTCCCAACAAGGGACAGAGACAAACCCTAGGAAGTGACAGGCTAAACCCAAGGAGAACAAAGGATGACACTGGGAGAAGATAACGATACCCTTTTACAAGGTTGCTGCCTTTTGTCTCAAATAGAAATCACAAAGGTCATTGAAATTGCTGCATAAATCTTACATCTAATACTTGGAAAAAACCTCTTTCCCAATACAATCATTCTTCTCTCTCAATGTTGGATTAAATTAATTACACTCCACAGTTGTACCTCCCTGCCAGGGAAGAAAACCCCAGACACCATTCTGCTTCCTTTCTGCAGACCTTCCTCTCTGGCTCCCTTTGCCTATAGAGGCTTCTGTAGAAATCTTGCAGCAGACAAAGCTAAATTTCCTGCAGCTCTCAAATCACCATGATGTAGTTGGCTATCATTAGCAAAATGGTATCATTAGCAAAATGAGGAAAGAAAGAAGGAGGAAACAGGGGTAAGTGCTCAGCAAAAAAGCTTTTTTTGTTATTATAATTAGGACATTTTACCAGCATAGAGGGAAAGAAATTGTTGCCTGTAAATAATCTGTCACTCCTTTGCACATCAAATAATAGAAACAAGAGGGAGTGTGTGGGAAGTACATTCTTATTATCAAATTCTTTCTGATATTAAGGTGTTCAATATAATGAAAACATAATCGGGAAAATAACATATTGTAACACAAGTACTGTGGAGGCTATGGAGCAAAAACCCCAGGAAGATCAGTGTTTCTAGGGTAGCTCCAATCTAAGAAACTAGAGCTTTATTAGTAGTAACAGGAGCAACATATGGAGATGAATGAAACCATGTTTGTAAATGTGATATGCAATTGCACACTCCTGCTTGGCTTTCCTTTTTCACAATCTGACTCAGTCTCCACACTCCCCCATCTTTTGATTCATAAATTCTTGATATCAAAAAATAAAGAGACACAAAGGCAGCATGCAAAGGGCATGAGATGACGTGAAATACAAGGATGCCGGTGAGCACAGAACGTGCCATCAATCACCACCCTGCAAATGGACAAATCTGCTGGAGATAAGCAGCGGAGACAGGGCCACCCTTTCTTTCCAGGGGCTCGCTGGAGGACGCCGTGCAGCAAACCCCAGCTCCATTGCGCTAGAGGCGCACGCTGAGGTAGACAAATCTGTCACAAAATTGTATAATATTGCTTACGCTGCACAGCAGCCGCTCGGTTAGGCGGCCCCTGCACCACCGAACCCAGGAGACCAGAGGTGAGAGGAATGAGGGTTTCTTATGGCATATACTCCCTATATTTCTTAAGCTATGAAGAAAAGATCAGGGTTAACGACAAGCAACACAAAACACAACAAACAGTGCCTGAGCAATGGTGTACAGCCCCACACGCTTACTAAATAATTAAAACCGCACATAGTGTTGACACAGCGGGGGTCTGTACACAGGATGGCCCCTTCCTTCCCTGAAGGCCTGGGCTCCTCAGCGTGTGTGCGGTCAGGCTGCGGACGGCCAGCCCAGCCCGTGGGCACCGCTGGCCCACTGCAGGCGGTGCCAGCACGGAGCAGGGCAGGGCCCCGGGCAGGGCTGCGGCCCCCAGCCCCGCTACCGCCGTGCCCCGGCCCGGGCTTCGCCTTCAGCCCCCGGCTAACCGGAGCGCACTGAGCTCCGGCGATGCCATTCCTACGATCACAGCAAAGCACTGGCAAGGCTGATACCGTTTCCGTGCATTCGCCAAGCCCGGAGAACGACGAAGCCCCGACCCTGCGGGGCTCAGGGTCCGGCACAAGGCAGGGCAGCGCTGCCCGCACAGCGCATCGCGGCACAGCAGCTCGCATGCTCGGGCAGCGCAGCCCCGCCGCGGACACTGCGGCGTGCGGTGCCCACCGCTGCCGCACCGCAGGAAGCCAGCGCAGGGGAGGGTCTTGCCTGCTGGGCGTCTGGACTCCTCCGCAGGCGAGCTCCAGGCGCCGGCGAGGCGCGGGGCAGGTGCACGCCGGGCGCGGCGGCGGGGCTGG
>VZRZ01001706.1:1255966-1340257 GCA_013398175.1 Climacteris rufus | reverse complement strand
GATTGCGGGGGAGCCAGGGGAGGTTTCGGCCGGTGGCCGGGCTCTCCGGGCCGTTGCGGAGCTGGGACACCATCCCCGTGCGCCCAGGAGGGTCCGGCTGCCCCCTCTCCGCTTCCCGGGCGGGGCAGGGGCACTCCTCTCCTACCCGCGCCCCTCCGGCACCGAGGAGCCGCCCTGGGCTGCGGGGACAGGCGGTGGCATCGCCGCCACCAGTCAGAAGGCACCGGCTGTAGTAAACACAGCGCATGGGGCGGCGGTGAACCCGGTAAAGGTCACATCCTTGTGGGCACACGCAGCCCGACCTGGCTGGGCTGCCCAGTTGTTTTGGGGCCCGTGTGGTGGCTGCCGGAGCCTGTCCCTGCCAGAGCCGCCCGTGCCCGCTGGCTCTGCTCGGCGGTGTTTCCCAGCTGCGAGCAGGGATCTCCCTTGGCGAGGGAGAAGCTGTGCGAGCTGCGTCACACCCTCCTTCACCTCCTCCCGCCCCCGGCCGGGGTGGCATCTGGGTGGCATCCGATTTAGCAATAAGAGCTGGGAATGCAGGTTCTGCTGTGCGCTTTGATTCCCCAGCGGTATCTGAGCCTAGCTGAGTCCAGGGCTGGTCGCATGTTCTTGTTAAATCGCAGCCAGCAGTGTACTGATGCCTTAGAGCATGCAGTGTGCGGGTGCATCTTGATGTGGAGCAATGAGGCAGGGGAGTGTTGGAGCAGTAGGAGCAGAGGAATGCTGCCGCAGAGCTGACTTTAAAGGAGATACAGACGATGGCAGAGCCATGGTAAATGGCTCTTTTACAGCTGACAGCGTGGACACCTTCAGACAGGTCGATAGGTGTGCACACATTTTGTGGGCCTTCTGTGTGCTTCTGTGGGTTATTGCTTGGCTTGTATGCCACAAATGGGGCAAATGGGAAGTGACGGGTTTTTGTCATGTTTTTGTGTCGTGCCTTGTTGCTGCAGCTCAAAAGTGTTTGATTGAGTAGATGTGGTACTGTTAAGCATGGAATGAATGACGGACAGGGTCTCGGGTATTGTATTTCCAGTGGTGGTTGGGATGTGGGTGGGGAGAGGAAACATTTAATAAGTACGACTTTCAAGTCTCCGTGCTTTGCATTATCTGACAGTATCCTGCCTTTGCTTTTAACTTGTGATAAAGTGTTTCATTCCACAGAATTAGAACTGTGAACTTCACTACTTTTTTAATGCCAGATTTAGTTGTCAAATACCATATCTAGTTATTCAAAAAGGGAGGGCTTTTTTTAGTCCTAGTCTGTGTTCTTCTGAAGCTGGCAGTTAAGCTACTAGCTCTGAAACTGATAAAATATAAAATTGGTGTTGTTATGACACCAAATTGTGCAAAATTCCATGAAAGCCTGAGTTATGTTTCACTGTTTTTCATATGGTGGCCACAAGAATGTTTGGCTCATCCCTCTGCCCTAATAAAGGTGGTTTTGGGCTGAGATGCCAAACTGAACTGAAGATGAGCCATGCCGTGCATCCAGCTCTGTGGGTAAGCTCTTGGAGCTGGTTTTGGGCTGTGGTAGGTGGGACTAACCTGAGTTCAAGTATCAAATTGATTGGGTTTTTTTTTGTTTGGTTCGTTTTTTTTTGTATCGTTTAACTGTGGCACTGTTGAGACCTGATCTGCTCAGAATGTCCTGGGTCAGGAAGTGGCTGTCAAGTGGCCCGGGGTAGGCTGCTGCTCTTTGGATGTATGTGTGCCACTCCTTGGCGTGGTACAGCTTCTGCTCTGGGTGAAGGTATCACCCAGGCTTCGACCTCCTGCCTGATGCCTTGCCAGTATCACTGTGACCTGGTGACCTGACCTCAGTACCTACAGCAGCAGGAGAAATTGAGGGCAGCAGCTGGGAAAAGCCTGTCCTGGCTCTGCTCTTCCTTGGGACCCTATTTCAAAGAGACTGGTAGAAGGGAGATCCCAATGAAGGAGGCAAAATCAGGGGGCTGACTGGCAGCCCTGCAGGAAAGTACTTCCCAGTGATTTGCAGCAGAAACTCTTCCCCGGCCCTACCCCTTCTCTTCCCATGACAGATATCCAAAACTTATAGAAATAGAAGTTCATTATAAGAATGAATGGCTAGGGCAGTATTGCATGCCAGAGAGATTCAGTGTTGTTTGAGACTTGGGGAAAAAAAACCAGCTGGAATACTTTGTTTTGGTAAGGAAGCTTTGCAGTGTCTGAGGAGTGATTAGTGCTGCTGTCAAAGCTCAGGTATAGGTCCTGGGTATGAAACATTGTCTGTGGATACATACAAAGTACATACATGTGGTACTACATATATGTGGTGTGTCTTCAGCATCATTTGGATACTTAAGTATTGAACCTTTAATACAGAGGGTTAAAAGCTAGGGAGAAGCATTAACTATTTAACTCCCAAAGTCGTGACCAATCTGTTGGAAGAACAACAAAGATGCCATTTCTCTTCATTTTGTCTGCTGAAAATTCACGTTTTGGTTTTTAACTGAATCACCACAAAATGCATAGGGATTCTTGAACACCGGTCTACGTTTTGTGTAACATATGGTCCCATTAACAAATTTACAGTAAATAATTTTTTATTTAAAGAGTAATAGATCACATTTCCTCATGTTTTGTTTTTTAGAGGTCTGGGTAATAAATACTGTTCAGGAAGGCTTGAGTCAAGGGCAATGTATACCTCACTGATTTTTTGGGTTAAAGCTATGTAGCTATTAAATAGCTTGTCTTGGTCTCTTCCTCCCTCTCCATGGTCTTTCCTCCCCAGTATTTAACAGGCTTAGTAGTGATACTCTCTTAACTTCCACATCCCCAAAGCACTCACTGTTACCAAAATACTCCAGTATGGTGTGCAGAGAATTCTGCCATGTTGAATTGGAGGCTCTCTTGTCCAAACCTGACTGTGTCAGACCCAAATAAAGCACACAGTTTTATAGTTTTATCCTGTAACACTGCTTCTATTTCTTTCCTACATAGATTTTTTCTTAGCTAAATAATATCTGCATGGCAGTGTCCGTACTAGGAGGAGAGATCCCTTTCTCTAATGTGTTATTTTTATGACACAGAGTTTGATCAGAGGGAAAGCTTTTGACAGTAAGTGCTTAAACAGGGTTTTTCAAAACAGATTTTCTCTCTGCCCAGTGCCCTTAACCTGGCAGGTTAATCCATGAAATAATCTGTCCACAGAAATACAGACAACAAATGTAGTGCTTTGGTTGTAATGTTGGGTGCTTTGAGGTTTTATGTGTTTTGGTCTTTGAAGTTTCTGAACATGCACGTTTCCTCTTTGCACCTTGTGTCCATTGTCATTGCTGTAGGAAACACACACCCACAAAACAAAGAAATCGTGTCTTTTCTTACAGGTCAGAATTTACTAAAACAGTTACAGTTTAGTGGTGAACTCCCCTTAAAATTTAATGACTTAGTGCTGCTTTTTGTAATGACATCAGAAAATGAAGTAAGGAGTCTTTGAAGCTACTTCAGACTTCATAAATATTAAGAGGCTCTGCAGTCTTCACAGAGAGTAAGTTCTGGATGTTTTTTTCTTCACCTTAATAGTATGGTTTCATTTGCACAGTAAATCTTCTTGTCTTGACTAAACTGAAAGAGTAGTTATCAGATGCAAATCAGAAATACTGTATTTGTGGGTGGGAGTGCTCTTGCTGCGTTTCCCCTTTTCTCTTTAACACCCCTTCCTTTCTCCTGGTGCATGCTCTGGTAGCAGTAAATTTAATTTACAAGGGCTTACAAGACCACATCTTCAGAGGTGTTAAAATGATTGAGAATGCAGGGGTTTTTTTTGCTTCTGAGAATAATGGAAGGTAAAGATTCACAACTTGTTTACCTGCATTTGAAAAATCCTTTCTATTTGCGTCTTGGGTCACTATATATATATATATATCTGATATTTGCCTGTGTTAAACGAGGAAAAAAAAACATTGGTAGTATTCTCAACACATGCCTTGAGTATACTTAAAATTGTCT
The DNA here is from genome assembly GCA_013398175.1 of Climacteris rufus. Classification (NCBI taxonomy): domain Eukaryota; kingdom Metazoa; phylum Chordata; class Aves; order Passeriformes; family Climacteridae; genus Climacteris; species Climacteris rufus. Next base: position 1,336,285 of record VZRZ01001706.1, on the reverse strand, counting down.
CTAAATTTAAAAACTACATCTGCTTTTTAATAGAGGCTGAAATTCCATTTAGTTTCAGCTTCTTACAAATCCCAGGTTAATGCAGAAAGTTTTTTGTGATGTTCCATAAAGAACACTTCACCTGTAGATACACATTACATGATGTGTGATGTATTCTTTTAAAACTTGTTCTAGGCATCTCATCAGTAATGGAAGAGAACTTGTGTTTTTATTTCACAGAATCATGGAATGATTGAGGTTGGAAGGGACCTCTGCAGGTACCTGATCTAACCCCTGGCTCAAGCAGAGCCACCTAAAGCAGGTTGCTCAGGGACAAGTGCAGATGGCTTTTGAGTATCTCCAAGGATGGAGACTCCACAACTTTCCTGGGCAACCTGTGTGAATTCTCAGTCACTCCCACAGTAAAAAAAATGTTTCCTGATGTTCAGAGATAACTTCCTGTGTTTCAGTTCATGCCCATCGCTTCTGCTCCTGTCACTGGGCACTACTGAGCAGAGCCTGGCTCTATGCTCTCTGCACCTCCTTTCAGTTGTTTATATGCATTTATAAAATCCTCCCCATGAGCCTTCTCTTCTCAGGGCTGAACAGTCCCAGCTCCCTCAGCCTCTCCTCACAGAAGAGATGCTCTGATCCCTTCACTGGACTATCTCCAGTATGTCCACATATCTCTTGTGCTGGGGCCCTCAGAACTGGGCACATTACTCCAGTTATGGCCTCATATTTCCCAGTATGCTTTAAAAATAAGAAACTTCTAAAGTAAATTGTGCATATGTTTTTTTAGGATGCGGGTCCAAGAGGTCACTTTCTTGCTATAAATCACTGATGCAGCTTCTCTGAGTGCTTTTGCTCTTCCACAGGAACTGATGTTCCTTGTTTAAAAGCCCCAAACACTTCAGCATTTTCCTGATCCCATCAGTGCAGGCTTTGACAACTCTTTTGACCTGTGATTAAGGGATTTATGACTAGGTTTGCTGGCTGCACATGCCTAATAGGCGTAATCATTGGATGCTGAGTCACATGGGGACGTGTTTTTGGGGTGTGTTGAGTGAGCTCCTGTCTGAAACAGAGCTCACTGCAGCTTATAATGAATGTGTGCCTGCATTTGTGAGGTCACATTCTTGCTGTGGGCTGCTTTGGTTCTCCAGCAGCCACCCTGTACTCTGTTGGGGCTGACCTGCCTCCCCTGTGGGCATCTTCTGCATTACTGCATTTCCCTGGAGGTGAGCATCTGTCTGTAGACTGAAGGGAGGGAAGTTTGGACGCTGTGTGAGAATATGGGTAATTCTGTAGTTGATGTTAAATACAGAATTTGTAAACAGGGGTTTTATTTTTAGATCAACAGGGTTTCTATTTCTAGGTGGACACTTCTAGGTGCAGATTAAAGCTGTTAGTGTAATGCTGCGAACGCTGGTCAGGGACAGGAGGGAGAGAGGAGAGCAAGAAAAAGGCATAAAGCACAAGATATCACTTTATCCTTGGGTTTTGCATCAAACTCCTTGAGAGGGGACACTCATTTCTTCACCATTGAGTGTCCCCTCCTGTAGGTATGTGTAGTTGGTTAAGATTGAGGTTTTTTTAAGGCTCTTAGAGAATATAGCAAAATCATACAGAAAAAGCACGTGGCAGCTGCTTCCCTTCTCCATGTCCAACTACACTGATTAATAGGCATCTTTCAGATTTTCATAGTATCCCCCCAAAAGTAACTGCACAACACGAGAGCTGTACTTACCTTAATTAGAAAGAACAAAACCATACACATCATCCTGGCCTGATGTGTGCAATTAGTGACTGAGTGCAATTAGTTTCCAGCTGCTAAAACTGTCTTATCAGACCTCTCGACAGGACTATCAGCAGTTTGTATTAGTGTCTGGCATTACTAATGCTTGGCATTTCACCTTGTTGTAAAAGCCACTTGTTCCTTCTATGTTCATTTCAGGTATCAGGGTTACTTACATGAGAAAACATCAAATTCACTAGTTTGGAAACCAACCAATTTTCAGAGACTGAAAGTTAGTACCAGGTTTTTCAGTGAAGGATACACAACCATCTTTAGATGCTCAAGGCAGGGTTTAATTCATAACCTTCAATTTATCATTAGCATAAATTTTGAAAAGTGACTACTTCAAGTTAGAAATATGGGTGAAAAATAAGACTAAGAAAACTTTAGCTCTAGAGGTACCTTTGGAAGAAAGTCCTCCAGCCTCTCACCATGTATTTTACTACCTGAGGCTCCACATTCCTTCTATGTTTGGGAAATGGTTTGCATGTTTTTCTTTCCTTCTTTCTGGATCTCTGCTCTGCATTCCCAGGTGTGCACAATACCTGTGCTTTAAAATAACTTACTGCACTTCTCAAGGTTAACAGTGTATTGTAATTCTGGGGAAATGTCTCACGGCTACGGAGAGGTGTGTGGGTTTTTATCTGTCAGCAGTTTCTCAGCAGTGTCATAGCCACAGGGGTGGGGAAACATGAAGCATCTGGAGAAGGATCTCTTAAAATGTAGGGTGTTTTTGGACTATGCCTTGCATAGTCCATGCTGCTGCATTACAAGCTTGGTGAGGATATCTTTTTTTTCTTCCCATGTTGTTTTTTAGAGCCAGGTGATTTCTGTAGCTGTACAGCTTCAGGGACCTGTGTAGTTACGTTAAGATTGATGAGGGTGTCTAAACCCTACAGTAATTTACTGTAATTTGCTCCAGATCAGAGTCCAGGGAGCTGTACAGTTGTGTGCTTTGGGTAAAGCTGCTTTCATAGACTTTTCTAGAAGTGGGACCACTACCAGTATCAGATTTTGTTCCAGGGATATGTGAGAAAACGTGTGCATTTATGCTTTCTGGGTTGTTTGGAGAGATTGACATGGCCAAGTCCAGCCTTAGAGATCTGAGCAGCAGAGAGGAGACCAGTCTGAAAATATCTATAACCCCATTCTGGGAGTGAAGGGAACAGTAGCCTGGGCTCTGAGTGTTTTTTAAGATGCACATTTATTGCAACAAGATACCATGTTGGAACAGGGAAAAAAATTATTTTAAGCACCCAAAGATGAAATGCTGCATACTTTGGATGTGATATTCCTTGCAGTTACATGGTCCCCGATGAACACAACTTTCACCTGATTCAAATCAAGCTGCAGTGTGATCTATAATCCACAATCCTATCTCTGAACTCATTTTTGTGTTAGGGGCTTGCTTCACCTTTTCTCTTGCTCACCTTTTCCCTTGTGAGACGGGGAGTAACACCGAAGGAGTTGCCTGTGCATACCTTGCTGTGTGTAGTCGAGAGGTTTGATTCCTGCCATTCTCTTTGTGGGGAGCAAAGATAGCTGTGAAGTGTGGAACCTGAGAGCAGCAAAACAGCCAAAGCATCCTCGTGGGACTTACACAGGGGTGTCTTTGGACTGATGTGATGGATTATCAGATAATAATAGTGAAAACCAGCTCTGTGGACTACTAAGTCTTGCACTACCCTGCGACGATCGTGTAATTGGGAGGAGTAGGAGAAAGTGCAGTCGGTCTGAATATATTCTTTATGTAGTCTGACTTTTCAAAGCATTAAACTGCTTGCAGGTGTTATTACAGTTAGATTAACTTCATAATTCTTTGCAATTCTGCAGTGCTTTTACCCAAGATCTCATGCTCCTTTTAAAAGCTAATCTACAAAGGAACCCAAAAGATACCTCCAAGTGTCTGTGATCACTTTTTGTACAAAAACGTGGTGCGACTTGGTTTTGTGTCAAAGCCTGCGTGGTCTCAGCAGTTCTGTGAGATCACCTGCAGTCGTGCAGTGGGGAGTGCCCTTCCCAACAAGCCATGAAGAGTGTGGTTGGACACGCTGATCCTTGAAGAGAACTGCCAGCTGCTGCAAGGTGCTGTGCTTGCAGGATTTTCTTCAGATGTAAGAGCTTCCTGGAAACTCGCAGTATTTAAAACTAATGTCAAGGGTTTGCAAAACACTGCAGTAATGAGAACTGTGATCTCTTCCAGATTATCTGGAGCAAGCCCTGTTCTATTTGGAAGAAATGTTATGAATACCAAAGCTTTTGATACTTAAGAAGCATCTCAGCCAATTTGGAAAAACTTTGCCTTGCCTCCCTGGCAGAATTGCCTATGGGACTGGTGACTGTACGTGCATTCAGCAGCTCTCCTTTTTACTTTCAAAAAAGTGGGAATAACCAGCCGAAATGGGATGGTTCCCACTTTCCCAGAAAACTGTATTAAGGAATATTTTTACAGCAAATACACTTTTTGTAAAGCTACTTCTGCTTCTTTCCTGTTTCTTCCAGTAGAAATCTTTCTCCAGTTTGAGGGCTCTGCCAACAAAGGTTTCCTCTGATGCTGGATCACTTATCCCTCTATGACAACACATTGAAAATAAATGAAGCACAAATACTGTTTCTTGGAATATGTTACAGGAGGAATGTTGGCCTTACTTTGTTCAGCAGATTGAATTTGCCCAGTGAAGCTCTCTGGCCCTCTCAGTCCTCTCTTAAAGCAGAGCAGGGACAGTATATGCTTTTGGAGTCAGGAACAATGACTGGCATTTTCAATCTGGTTTTCCTGGTGCAGTGCAAGCCTGGCTGTGTCCAGTGTCAGCTTTGCACTTCACTTGGATGCATACAGCTAACCTGGTTTGAGACACTATAGGATCTGTTCCAAACTAATTTTGTGTTTTGTTGTTAATGCTTCGAAACTGCATGAATATTTTTTTTCTTTTGCAATAAGCTTTAAGCTGCTTGTCTGTGACTCATTAGTCTGTTGCTGGTGACAATTTATTGTTTTTGTTAAATCATGGAAAATCCTTCCATGCAGTTTGTATTCCTTATTGTCTGAAGCAAACTACGTCTGTTTATTTTACCCTGAAGGAGGCTTTCTTCTCATCTGGCTAAAAGTTCATCATAATAGCTGAGAGCTAATATGAAAATACAGCAGGACTCATTCATTGAAGAAAACATTTCATGTGCATATTTAACTGTTGAATGGTTGTGTTAGATGAATTTTGAAAACACTGCATAGACTGACACAAAAACCAATGTCTGTTTCCTTGCTTTTTTCACTTTCTCTTCTCATTTCAAAACCTCCAGCAGAACCAAATGTTTATAGTTACAGAGACTGTTTGTTTTCTAGAACTTTTTTAATCAGTGGTTGAGTTGCTATGAGGTTAATATTGCATTCTTGCAAAAGTCAGAGGTAAAGTTGGTTAAAGACACATATATTTACTGGAAACAATAGGCAGTGGTTTGACCTTGAAGAAGACTGAATGACCACAGATTGCTCATTATCTGAACTGGGAGGTGAGAAACCATGTTTAGGAAACAGATGCATTGCTGATGTTTCTGAACCACGGAGGAAGCACCAGACACCAGTGCTTGAAGTAAATTAGCTACAAGAATGCAGGATTTCTTTCTTACAAGTTGGTAATTGGACTAGCTTCTTTTTCTTTTTAAATAAGGGCTAATTAGTAGGTTCAACTCTTAAAGTTCTTCTGCAAAATGCAATCATAACTAGCAATGTGATTGTAGTCCAGTATGTACCCTTGTGTAAGAATGCTAGTATGAAGTGGTCTGACCTCTTCTGTAGCCTTGTTAAATATATACCAAATCCAAAGACTATTTTTCCTTACATATGTTACTCTCGGTCAAAGTTCTTAGTGCTGGTTATGTACAAATCAGACCCAGCTTTCTGATCCCACTGCCCGTTGTGATTCCTGGGCACTTGAAAACCTTCACACTTTCTGGAAACAGTCTTTTAATTTTGAAAAAAAAAAAAGACTTCTTGTCTCTGGTTTATGTGGCTAGCTCTTTTGAAGGAGGGGTTTTAGTAGGGAGTGATTTTTATTCTCCTTGTTGCAATACATCTGTTGATAAGCCTGATGGCCCTGGTATGCTGTGGGGCACCAGAGTTGAGGGCAGCAGTTAAAAGCCAGAAGAGTCCTTCACTAAAGCTGCTGTTTAGTTTCTGAAGCTTTTGTACTATCCAATAAATATAAGGGTTTGGCAGTAGTAACAGTAGGAGATGAACTATCCCTTCATTGTATATTTACAGCTTTTCTTTTCACCCTAAAGACAGCCTGTCCCTGTTTCTTGTCAACTCATCTTCCACGACTTAGGTGTTGTTTAGAGCAGAGTCCCATTTACAGCCATCCAAGTCCCTGCTCAAGTTTAGTCAGCCTGACTAGATCCTGCAGCTGGATGAAGGCTCCAGATGTCTAGAAAGAAAGAAATCCAAATACATCATCTTTCTTTTACTTTTTTTTTCCCCTTCACCAAATTTGATGCTTTGTAGTTTCCTTTTGGGCATACTTTGGTCTTGAAATCCCTAAAATATTCAAGAATGATGTGTAATTTTTTCTCTTTTCTTTTTTTTTTTTTTAACTTTTATGCCAATTATGTAAGCAAATCAGAGGTTAGTGGGAGTTCAGTGCTAGGTGGTGGTTCCATCATATTCTGCAGTCTTGAGTATAGTTCTGACGTTAATGCAAAAAGTCCCGGAATGCCAAGTTTCCATGACTTTGAGAGACTGTGTCTGTTAAAACATTTGTGTAGTGTAAACAAAAAGCTTGATATCCCCAAACTAGAATTTGAGCCTGATTTGTAATTCAACTTTTGGAAGTCTTCTTGGAAGGTGAAATCTATAGATTAGGTTTTAAAATTCCAAGATTTAAATGTGTGGATATTATGAAATTAATTGGGAATAAGTTAGAGCTGGAAGAAATCCCAGTTAAGAAACTGACAGAAGTGCCAAAATGTCTCTCTCTGCCTTCATTTATACTCCTTTCCCCACACTCTTTAGGGAGTTTTTGGGAGGTCCTTTGGAGGTCTGTGGGTGGTCTCTGGGCTTCAGCTGGTGACGTGGCCTCTTAGCTTTTCCATGAGGCACCACACGCTTCTCTGTGGCTTTCACTTGGAAAAACACACCATTTCATGGGAATGGTTGCATGAAGAAAGGTGGGATCTCTCCAGAAATCTCCTTTGTGAACTTAGGAAGCTTTGAAATGGGCCCAGCTGAAGTGGTTTTATGGTGGCAGGTGGGTGTGTGCAAGGACTGTTGATCCCTGTCCTTCCTTCCCCACCCAACTACGACTGCTCAGAAGGACACACTGTGTGTACGTGGCTCTCTGCCTTAAAGTACTTTGACCTTTGGACCTTTATCGGTGCCAACTGAAGTGTCAGCATGGCATAAGTAAGTCAGATCAAGCAGTGTAATTCTGGCCCTCGTCCCAGCCTTAGAGGCAGACATAAATGCCATCGTCAAGCTGGGTTTTCACTTGTTTGGTCTGATTGAAATGATGACTGATATAATCTCATTTCTTCTCCCTTGGTTTCTTCACTTTGTTACTAAACTCCCTCCTGCTATCTTTGTGTTAATTTAAATCTATTTCGAGTCTGAAGGCTCATCAGCCATGTGCCAGGTTGCTATTTGCTGTCATTGGGTTTGGATCATTTTAGCAGCCTGACAGGCTTCACGGTGTGTTTGTGACATTTTCTCACAAGAAAGTTCTTTTTTTTTTCTTTTTTCTTTTTTTTTTTTGTTTTTGTAGTAGAGCATGGAAAAGTATGGTAATTTAGAGTGCTTGTACAGTCTTGGTTAATAAACTAAAAAAGCTGATCCATGAATTGCATACACCTTTGAATTCATGTTACCTCATATTTGGGATCAAAAGAACTGATCTGGAAAAGTTTTTTTTTCCTTTCTCATGTGTCCAGTACATCTCGTGTTGAAACCTGGTGGAAACTTTGCTAATATGGCTCTATCAAGGGAGGAGCTGGCTTCTCTTGGGAGAAATGCCACTTAGCACATGTGTATAATTTGTTGGTGATGCCAACAGCAGGTTTCCCCTTGGCAGAGAAGGGGAGCTGGGTTTGTTGATAAGCCCTGCTTTATTTAAAGACTTGGTGTAAGATAATCTTGTTCCAATTGTTTCAAGCAGCTTCAGGAATGTAGTTGTTAACTCCTGCTCATAACTTTTTGTCATATGAAGTTATGAGGCAATAGATATAAGAAGCACCATTAAAATGCTAACTTTTTACAAATGTGACCAAATTAGTAAGGACTGGGCAAGCTTATGGTAAGAGCCTCAGCTGATTGATTTATTGTTAGGAAGAGGCTTTGTATGCTCCTTGCAGGTGTATGTAAAGCATAATTTCTGTGTTTGCTTGAAATTATGGAATTTTTTCTTTAGTTTTCCTCGAGGAAGCCTCAAAATTGCTGGTAAAATGTGGCCATGTGTGTCCATCTTCCGTTCCCGTTCCTCTGTCAGCCGTGCGTGCCAGGCTGCTGAAGGTGGAGGGCCGAGCTGCTCTCTGTCTCTGTGAAGATGGGGGGGTTATGATTGCTTATTGGAGCTTGTTTGCAGCAGTGTTGAGTGTTTGGAGTGATGACTTGTTTTGGTTTTGTTTGCAAAATAAAATAGGTTTTGTTGTTGCCCTGAGTTTTGCAGTTCTTGATGTTTTCAATCTTCTGTGACTGTTTCTCATACATTCTCTGTAAACATACCCATGTTTTTGTAATGGTAGTTTATTATTTACATTCCTTTCTCCTGGGCGGAGAGATTTGATGGACATTTCCTTTGACCAGTGTGATTGAGGGGCGGTGGGTTGTCCCTCCAATCCACTGTGGTTTCTAAGACACATATAAAATAAAGTACGGCCCAGTTAGGGGCCAGTAGTTGTTCTTGGCTCTCTTTAACAGGTGTCCATGTCCTTCTTTTCGTGTCCTATTGCAACATTTTGTCAACTAAAAAAATTTGGGAGAAAATGCAAAACTGCATGGAAAACTTAACTGGTGTAATGTTTTTGGCTGTTTTTTCTTTTCCTCCCTCCTTTCATCATTCTTTCTGAGGTTCCTGATACACTGTTGTCCCCATCTGTACCTGTTGGTGGTGTGAGGGGAGTTACTTTGCTCAGCCCCACCTTCATACTTTCCTATCAGTTGCCTGTTTATCTCTCACTGGTGCTAAGCATGTATGGCAACCTTTTCCTGGGCTGGACTGGTGTCCATCTTTTCTACTTAGAGCAGTTAGCAGTATCACCCAAATTGGATTTTTTAACAGCAGTTGAGACTACGGGCAGAGGCTGTCGGGAAAGAGCATGGAGCAGATACCCAGACTACATGTGCTTCTTGGAAGAATCAGCTTTAATAGCAAAGGTTACTGAGTTTTGTAGTCCAAAGCGTGTTAAAATCAACATAGGGAATGGAAGATGTGCAGTTATGGCAGAAGACCCAAGCAGTTTACTGAACAAAAGAGTTAACTTGCAGGATTGTGGTTATATTCTTTAGGGATCTAGTTTCTCACAAGACTGAGGACTGTACCCTATGCTCCCTGGTATGGCTATACCAGCTTGAGGTTTGTTTTGGGTTTTGTTTCTTTAAAAATTTAGGATTTCTGTTGTAAGCATGAGGACAAAGAGCAGATATTCAGGCTACTGTGGGAATGATGCAGTTTGCAGTGTGAAAGAATAGAGGTTTGCTCTTGTAAGGAAGATTACTTTGAACAGCAGGGCCTTTCAGTCTGGAGCCTGCTATTTCACTATGTTATTTATTTAAACAAGTAATTGCAGTTCAGATATCAAAACTGTCTTTCGGGTTCAGGGATTTAGTTTTCTTTATAGCAAATATAACAACAGTGCAGTCAGACTTACATAAAGATTGCACTCTGAAGAAATGCAAGAGGGGTCTGTGATAACTGGAGGCCAAGTTCAGTGCTTTCCTGTGTCACACAACTTCCTCTGCTATTTCCTAACTCTGCTGTGTGGAGTAAAATATCTCTATCATCTTCTGACGAGCTGTGTGGGTGGATAGAAGGAGCTCTTTTCCAGAGTGCTGCTTTCCAGCAGAGCTGCTGTCAGTCTGGTGGGAACTTGACCTTGACTTTTTTTGCTCTGTGGTAAGATTTCAAGGCATAGTTCACATGGCTTTTACAAGTGGCTGTGTAGTACAGATAGTGCCAGAAATTAAGCTGATGCTTGAAGCCAGACTTACTGTATAAAACTTGCTGTTTCTCTGTTACTCCTTTGTTTAACTTACTCTGATAAATCCTTCTTTGTGTGTTTTGCATGTCCTTTTACACATTATTTATGCAAGTTTTTACACAATATTTTATGCCCCTTCATTTACAGGTTGGCATGATGAGTAACTGTAACACTGCAAACTTGGATAATTCGTGGAGTGTTATTTTTTTTCCCCCTTCCCCTTCTCTTCTGTACCTGTAGCACGAACTTCAGAAGCATTTTCAGGTTTTTGTTGGGAGAAAGGAAGAAGGAAAAGACTGAGCAGCAGTTCTGCTTGCATGGAAATGTCTGTGATTTGGGGATTATACACATTCTTTGTAAGCTCAGGGCCAGTATATAGGGAGGAAATCAAAGGTTCTGAATTACAGTGGTGGTTGCAATTGGCACGTGCTAGCTATGTCTTTGGAGTTCTTAATGGGACTGCAATGTTGTACTTTCCCACAAGGGGAGAAGTTAAAAATCTTGAATGTATTAAAATTATTTTTATGACTGCATGGCAGTTGGAGAGCTACTGATGTTTGCTAAAATGCTCAGTTCTTTTCCTTGACCATGCCTGTCTTTTGATTTTTGTAGTCAGCATAACTGAAACACTTGATTTTGTAACATCCACATTTCAGAGGCTTAATGAATTCTCAGATCAGCACTAGGATAGTTAAAACTTGCAGAAACAAGTTACTAAGTGTTGTACACAAAATTACTGCATCTTGGGTATCTTTCACTGAAAACTTGCATCCCAAGGGTTCTGGTGTTGGCTTCTGCTGAATTGTCTCCCTAAACTGAGGGAAGACCCTCAAAATAGATCATCCTGCTGTACTCCGACCTTTAGTCTTGTTCTCAGCGAGGTACCCTGATAGGTGAATGATTTGGGAAGTATAAACCTGGCCCTGTGGTTTCTTAGTGACAGAAAAGTAGTCCAAAGCATGGAGTTCATTTTGTCATTCCATGTGGCACACGGTGCTGTAGGTCTGTGGCGTTTTGCCTGTTAGCCTGAGTAATTCCTCCTCTGTGGCCTTGCCGTCGGTGACATCGGAATGCCCAGCAGGCTTGGCACTGTGGCTCGTGGGAAGTGTTCCTCAGATGTGTGAGCTGCAGGTGTTGGGGAGGGCTGGCCAGGCCTCTCTTCAGCCCTGGGTTCTCTGCTCTCAGCTGTGCTCGTGGATGTGCAGGCTGCAGTCATTAGCTGTGAGCTGTGTCCTGCTTCCAATGTGTACGTCTTTGTTTATAGACACAACAAACAAAAAGGAATGCACAGACATTTTGCAAAACTACACAATGCTATGTACCTTTGTTCTGTTTTCAAAGGTTGCTTATTGAGCCAAAGTCAAACATCCTGAGCTGATGAGGTACTTGCTTCTGAGAATCCTCTCAAAGAAATACCTGCTAGTCCAAGCCTTTCTGCGTATACCTTGGAAGGCTGTTCTCAAAGTGTCTTTTTTTTAAGCTTGCAGCTCATTTCTACAGTGTCTTTTTCTCTTAGCAGTACCTTAATTCTCCAATTTATCCGTAGTTACCCTCTGAAGATGATGAACATGCAGTTGAGATGATTAAAAACTTGACATCAAACAGGTCTCAATAACTTGTCCTTTTTTTACTTGAACGGATAGAATTAAAATTCTTCAGGGCTGGCTCACACTTTCTAAACAATCAGTGATTACCTTCTTAATAAACTTATTAGTCTGAATAAGATGTTCCTGCCAGTATATGTACTTCTAACTTTAAATATTTATTTTAAAGTAGGTTGTAAAGGACAAACTTTATTCTGAGTGCTGTGTCAAGCTAGACTACTTACACTTGCCATTTGAACAGTGGAAGAGGAGATAACAACAGCCTAATCTTACCCTGTGGTATTTGTGTCCTGTCCTTCTCCCCCATCTCTCATCCCCAAGTCTCTTGTTTTTATAGGCTGGAGTTGTGGTACTTGCTTAGGGCAGCACATCCCCAGCTTTTTACATGTTGGAAGCCCATCCAGTTCTGAGCTACTTGAACTTTCTCATATGCAGAGGCTCTTGCTGAGCTGGTGATGTTCATCTTCCTGTCTTCAACCCCAGCTCTACCCTGATTAGTAGATAAAATTCAGAGCAAGGAAGCAGAAAAAAGCCTTTTGTCAATACCAAGTTGTGACAAACTCTTCCCCTTCCTTAGGAGCAGGGACTGAAGCGCTGGTGTCCAGTTTCTGAAATGTGCCTTGTGGCAACTTCATGAACGTCGTCTTTAGGGTGAGGCTTTGCTGTTGTTTAACCTCATTTAAGTGCAGGTGGCTACTGTAAAAGGATGCTTTCTCCCTCTGCCCACCACCACAAACATCTTCTGTGTGGGAGTAGCAACAGCTCCAATAGCGTGTGCCACCCTGAGTGAGACTGCATCCCGGTCTGCTCTGATTAGACTGACCTTGCCAGAAAACAAACACAAAACTTAGTTGCATCAGCAGTGAACTGATAAACTGCATGAGTGGTCAAGTGACATAAAGGCTGTGGCAGAAATGAACGGGGTTGCTCCCTTTGGTGTCAGCCTGTGATCTGGTGGGCTTCAGACTTGGCTGGGCTCCTCTGGGATTGAGATGGGAACACAGCAGGGCAGAAGAGGGCAACAAAGGAGGACCCAGTGGGTGACCAGGAAGGGAGGAATTCATGTCCACTGCAATAGGCTTTTATTACTATCCTTTCCACAGAATATCTGCTGTGGCTTGAACTGGTGGCTCCTCCAGTCCGTGCCTGCTGCTGGAGATCCTCTCTACAGGCAAAGTCTTTTTTGTGCAAGGCTTTTTGTGTGGCTCCTCTGGTGGCATAATCAGTGTCTCACTTTTAGTTTCTCCCACACAGGTGTCTTGAGAAAAAATGAGCTTTATCTTCCTGTTTTGGGAGTTAAAATTCCCAATTTACAGACAAATTAGTTTAACAAAGCTTGCTAATTTTAGGTTTCACAGTGGGAGACAAAGGTTTCAATGAGAGACAGAAGTGTGTAGAGTGGCTCTATGTTTCTAGAAGAGGTGTTAAGGTAAGTGGGGAAGTTAAGGACAAAGTACAGGTCACGGAAACAGTTACTGCCTTTGTTTCTTGACACACTGGGGTGTGACCTGGTTAGGCACGTGTGTGTGGTTTGGGACTTTTTTTTGTGAGTCCCTACACCCAATATTTCCAATGGTGATCAAGCCAAGGCCCCTAGTTTCAGCTGTCTTGGGCACTGAGCAGCAGCTCCCCCTTCTCCATCTTTCTGTGGAGGCTCACTGGTGCTGCTGTCTCTGGCTGACTGAAGGGCTGCTCTCCAGGTGCTTGAGGGATTAAGGCTGATGCTTTGCACAGGTCTGCAACTCTGCAGGAACTGAGCAGCTCCTTTTGGGAATGTCTGTCTTAAAATTTTTGGCAAATGTGTTGGAAGAACTCTTTGAGGAAGGTACAGAGGAGCCTTACAGCCCCAAGCCACCATGTTCTATGTCTCCTCTCTTCCCCCAATCCTTTTGTTTGCAGCAGCCAAGCTGAAGGTTTTGAAGACAAGTCACTTTTATTGTGCAGTCCTGATTTGTCTCCCAGGCAGCTTCATGTTGTGAGCTGAATGACATGTTGATCTCTTTCGGGGAAGAAAAAAAAGTAGATTTTAACGTAATGCATATTCATGAAGCTGCGTTATGGTTGCTGTGACAACCTCGCCGATGGCAGTCGAGATCTGTATGTTGAACTTCTGTCTCCAGTCCCCATGTTGTACCATAGCACATGTTACAGAGCTTTCCACATTTTTCTTCCTCCTCTCCTTCCCCCAGTCAGTTGACAATTTAAATTGTTTGAGTTGATCCTTAATTAATAGCTGCATCTAATTAAGCCTGCAATACCAAAACACAGCTTCCTGTTGGTTTCCAGCTTGTGTTAGCTGAGTGTTGCATGTGCTGGCAGTCCCTAACGTTGAGGAAGTGATTCTGGTGGGATTTTTTTTTGTTCAACTCCCTTTAAACTTAAAGGAAAAATGATCCTGAGTTACTGAGCATAATGTTTCTCTATCAGTAGCCTAACTGATAACTTAATGTGTCATGAACAAAACAACCCAACAGAGTCTATCCCCCTAGTCTAGTCTGTTCCTGGAGTTTTAAGGACTCCTGACCCTGAAAGGAGCTTTTGGTAGGTGTTACTCAAAACCAGAAAGGAGTTCTGGGTATGTTATGACCCTGAAGCCAAGGGTGATGTGAATGGAAGAAGACTTGACCAGACTGTGATGCTGAGGCGGTGAATATTATTTCAGGATGAACCTGTTGTGACGAGTGTGGGGAGAGCTCAGTTTGTACATTTGTTTGCGTGTTTGTTGACGTCAGAAATTGAGGGCACTTGTGCAATGCTTGTAGCTTTCAGAGAGTGTTTGTAAGCTGCTCTTGGCCAATCCAGCTGGATGTTTGGCCCAAAGTATTGCTGTGTCTTGGTTTCCAGTGACAAGTGATGACATAATTCTGTACTGAAAACTTAGTGTTGTATTGTCCTGGGTGATCTCAGTCTCACGTGGGGACTGTTCACAAAAGGGCTGCGTTGAGTGAGGGTTGTGCCCCGTCTGTGTGCTAAACGTCTTCTTGAGTTGAGCTTAATGTAGTTTTCTCGAAAGGTGCCAACTTCACCTTTATTAAAAAACACTCCCTGTTGTTCAAGAAGAGGTGCTGTGGGTAAGGTTTGGCTTTTCTTCTGGAGAGTAGCTTGGGAGAAGTGTGTGCACAGGGGAAAAAGAAGTGTCCTTTCCTTTTATCCTGTGCTCTAGGATGACCCTGCTTGAGCAGGGAGGTTGGACTGGGTGACCCACTGTTGTCCCTTCCACCCTGACCCATTCTGTGATTCTGTGAAAAGCTGAACAGAGAAGGAGCTCTCAAGTGCAGTCAGTTGATCTTTCTCTGGTTAGTTTCTTAAATATTAATAAGTACAAAATGTTCAGAAAGTGACTTGAAATGAGATTCCATTCATTAAAATGAGAAATTGGCGGGGAAAATCATGTAGCAAGAGGGAACTTTTTGCACAGAACATTATATAGAGGACTCTAAGTCTGTAGTAGGCTTAGATACTGTTCTTCCAGTTCTGGCTAGACGTGTCCAGAAAGAAACACACCCAGTTTTGTTTTCAGTGTATGTGAATGGGTTGAGTTTGTCTTGCTGTGTTACTGCTCTCCTGTCAGCTCTCAGGATATTAGTCAGGAGCATTTCAGTGTAGAAGTAATGAATACTGAATGTAATCCTGATACTTTCCACACCCTCAATTTGCACATCCCTTCCTCATGATAAGACCAAAACATCCTGGTGTTGACAACTATGTCTGTATTTGTTCATCCACACGCAGCCTGCTTTTCTTGTATACCAGGGCTCTTACCTTGGACTTCTGCAGAAATGTATTTTGAGACTGAAAGGAGATGGTATGTAAAGATGAGAACTAGGGGTATGAAAGATTTGCAGTGTCGTCTTCAGCTTTCTGAAAAGTTGTTTTTCTACCAAAAGGAACATGGGTGCTTCTTTGAAGGTTACTGTATTGCATCATAGTTTTGGAGGGCCTTTTTGACCTGGGATGACATTAATCCAGTGTTTTAGTGGGTTTTTTGTTGTTTGTTTTTCCCCCAGGCTCCAGACTAACACTTGCTGAGGCAATGCTTTGACTTTGTGTGGCAGGTTTGCACTTTGTTCAGCCAAGGGAAAATGAACCCCATGCTGTGAAACAGAGCCCTTTCTCTGAAAAGTGAGCATGTATCTGTTCAATCCCTGTCCAGTCTATCAGGTCACATACTGTACTTGTGTAAAAACTGAATGCAGCAACAGACAACCAAAACCTATAAACCATTTGTAGGAGACAGAAAACCAAAACCTGTAAACCACTGGTAGGGGACTCTGGTGTGAGTTAAGGCAAATTTCTGACAGCAGCAATACACTGGGTGCTGCCCTTCCCTGAGTTGCCTCCTGCCTTTTGCATCCCAGCCTCTTCCAGGTTCATGTGGGAGTAGAGCATCAGGTAGCAGTGGAATGAAGGGATGGGAGGGTTGTCCATAGGAACACACCTCGTAACCAAGTCACTCCAAACTGCAGAGGCAGGGTTGCTCTCATCATTCCCTGGCAGCTGGTTGTCTGCTTACTAAAGCCTCTCTGCAAATGTAGGCTGAGAAGGTTGTTGTAGATCTCCTTATGATTTTTATGTGAAAGTTTGGGAAACTTGATTTTTCTGTTCTTAGTATAAATTTGGAATGTGTGTGTGTTGGTTTTGGTTTTTGGGTCTTGATATATTAATTTAAAATGTATGTCTGATGGTTGTTTGGAGGTTAATTGAGGGTTTACATATTAGGTCAAAATAAAGGCATCTCTTCCTTGGCCATCTGTAAAAGGAATAAAGCTTCAGGCTTGAAGGAATTGCGTTAGCCAGTAGGTATTAAAGGTAATAATAAAAAAAAAAACTTTAAAGATTATTTTAGTTGGGGTTTTTTTTAAGTGTGGAAAAAGTAGACCTTTTTCAATTGATTATTGTCACGTGTTGGGAAATGACAGTGTTTACAATGCATGGAGTTAAAATACTTGTATTTTTATTAGAATGTTGTAGTATTTGTTAATGCTCAGTTTGAGAACAGAGTGAGATGTGGGTCTACCTTTGAGCTCCACATGTGCAGAGTTGCATGGTCGTTTTGATGTTGTGGGTTTGGGGAGTTACTAGAAACAGCCTGAAACAGCTGGGTTCAGAATGGATGTTTGGGTAGGGATGGGTCCAGGATGGGTAGCTGGGAGAAGGTGAGGGTTGAACAGCTATAATGGTGAAGCAAATGTTTTGATATTTAGTAATTTAGTTACTATATTTTACAATAAATCTAATTCTGGATCAGCTTCTGGTCTTTCATTTTGCAAAAGCTTCCTCAAGCTTAGCTAAATTTGACTCAATTCACTTGGAATACAGAATCTCCAAGAATCTTTTTTCCTAGTGAGCCTGAAACTGCTGAAATGTCACCACAAAAAAAGTTGCTAGTTGCAAGAACAGGCTGCTGACATAAAAAGCCTGTCTTAGATCCAGAATTTGGCTGGAGGCCAGATAATGAGTTTCTATAGGAGCTTGTTGGCAAGCTTACGTTTTTGCTTAGGTTAATGTAATGTAACTGTAAGTAATTTGGGAACCTGGTACATGCAAAACAATTTTTGGATAAAAATGATCTTATTATTTTTAAATTTCAACTGAGAAGATATTTTTATGTAACAGCTTCTTGTACTTAAAGCACTTAAAAAATGCCTTGGAATGTTCTTTACTATGTCCTTTTTCAATAGTTAACCTACTGAATAATCCTTTAAAAACATTGACCCTCATGACACGTCTGTTTTGCTAGCCTCAAAATTTAAGCTGACTCCATTCAGTGGAGTGATTTAAGGAAAGGTTTGCATTTTTAAAAGTCTAGCTGGTAACGTGTAGGGGTAAGTACATCAGTGTTGTGAGTAAAAAATACCATAAATGTGTGCATGGGTAATCTGTCAGGTTATTCTGCAACCTTGGGCTGACATGCATGAACCATTTTAGGATGAGAATGGAGTTAGGATTTCAGTTTCCCAAATGATGTCCATCCCAGGCAGTTATGCCAATGGGCCTTTTCCCTGTCCTCGTGGCTTTTTCAGTCTTCATTCAAATCCTGATGGTAAGGGTTGGATATTGCTCTGTCTTGAGATGTTTTTGATGGTTCTCATTTCTTTTTGTGTGGTAAGTCAATGCGAATCTGTGCTAAGGGAAAAGAAAACTGAATTCTGATCTTGAAACATTCATGGAAGTGCTGCATCTGTCAGGCTATAAAAAGATGTCCAGATCCAGCCTTGGTCTTTGGGGAGCAGTAGCTAAATGTGATTCAAACAGGAGAATGCTGTGTACTCCTGTCCAGGACAGTAATGCTCATGTGTAGTAACTGCTCCATCCCTAAGAGGGATAGAGAGAAGGCATAGGGTGCATACTTGCCTGTTGCCCTGAGTTTTGCAGTTCTTCGATGTTTTCATTTTTCTGTAACAGTTTCTCACACATTCTCTGCAAACATAGCCATGTTTTTCTAACTGTGTTCTAATGTTTGCATTCCTTTCTCCTGGGCAGAGATGTTTGATGCATATTTCCTTTGACCAGTGTGATTGAGGGACAGCAAGTTCTCCCTCCAATCTACTGTGGTCTCTAGGAGGATATAAAATAAAGTGCAGGGTGTGGGAGGTGCAGTCCTGCCAAGGATTTTTGGCCTGCACTTTGGCTCTGTCTCTCCAACGCGTCTGCGTCTTTCTTTCGTGTCCAAAGTGCGACGCTTGCCCTCCATCGTTCTGGGCTGATGGCTGCCAACCATTCCAGGAAAGGAATAACACTCTACCATGCTTTATTATGTGCATGCATTGCTGTATCATTAGCAGTGACAGCAAGGATGATGAACAGATGGGATTTGGTTTACAGCTGCTTTGCTGTACATCTCTGACATGGTATGTAAAACTGGTTGAACACAGATGGAGATCACCGTGATGGGAGGGAGGGCAGTACAATTGTGCTGGTGCTTATCAGAGGTTTAAACTTCCCTCATACCATTTGTTCCCCAGTTGCTATTAATAGTAGGGCCTAGAGATATTTCTGGATGTGATAGCTGACAAGTTTCTTCATCAAATAGTCAATGAATGAGCAAGAAGTGTTTCTATTTTAAACTTAGCTTTGACAAGTAAAAGAACTTCAAAGAAAAGCTGTTCATAGAAAATAACCTTGGTGTGAGTTACCACAAGTAATTTTCTTTAAGTGGTAGATTAAACACAGGGCTGCAACTTTAAGCATCTCTGATAAAGGAAGAATTTTGTGGGGTTTTTGGCCAGCTGTACTGTAAGAGATTTGTATTAGTTTTAAAATTCTGTGTTTAAATGAAGGGTGCTAATAAACCTTGGCAGAGGTGCAAACTAAGAGATTTGAAGGGAACGATTTGGTTTGAACTTGGTGTGAGTACTCACTGCCAAAGTGTTAAGGCAAGTGGAGAATCCATAGGGAAAGCTGAAGAGCTCTGTTGAAAAAAGGTTTGTCCTAGGAGGTGAGAATTGCCTCAGGTGCAAAGGCTGTGGTAGCAAAAGGCTCTTGTATTTTTCACTTTATTTTTATTTCTGAAGTAACATGTCTGAATATACTTTTTGTGTTCTCATCTCACATCAGTGTGAGGGATGATGTGCCATGAAGCTGAGCATGACTTCTAGTGAAGAAGATGGTAGTGTTGACCACAGAGGACAAAAGAGGAACAAGTGCCTAAAAATAAATTTTTAAAAACCCACTTGCTAGAGCATTGCATCATCCTACAAATGGATCTTTGTGAGCTGAGAAAATTGTGGCTGTTTTGTTATAAGCTGTCAGAGCAGGAGCTTGTTCAAGTGGCAGGATCAAGGAACTAACTGTTGGGTTTAGTTTTTTTTAAAGATGGAGCTTGAGACCTTTGGTACAGAGTGTGATTCATTGAATGGGACCAGCTCGGCTGGTCTGGTTTAAGTCAGAAATTACACAGTGCAATGTCCTGGAAAGCTGCCTTTACAATGAGTTTATGTACATAAATTAAGCTTTCTTCTGTTGTCTTTTAAAAAGCAAAATGCTTCTCCCGGTAGGATTTAAGGGGTATACCAGATTGTCAGTTGTGATAATTGTAAGGATTTTGGCAGTGCATTTTAATGTGATTTATGGTTTATTTCAACAGTCTCTAATACTTGGTGAAATCTTCTGCATGGATCTGTCTGGTGGCTTTCTTGAGTAAAGCCTTGCTACTTTCTGTTTTCTTAGCATGAAGCAGGAGGGAGATATGATGGCATCCTTACTCATTTGCTCCAACTGTCTGGAAATGTAAAGATTAGTTGTGAAGCTTAGTGGATTTTCCTGTCTTGGATTAGAAGCTTCACAAGTTGAAGAATGTGGATTTATCAGCTAAACTTTTTTTTTGTTTCAGAAGTTTGTTACTTTTCAAGTAACCCGTTAGCAGGTAATCTTTCTTTGGAGTGCAGGTTGTTACCTTATGCCAATTCTGACTTGCTTTAATAACAGCCAGGAGAAAGAGGCCATGGTAGTCTGGGGAAATGGTAAATGATCAGCCACTGAAAAACAAGCCATGCATCTGTTACATTGTGGAAAAAATGCCTGTTAAAAAGTTAAGCTGCAGCATGCTCTAACTCCAGTGACAGGAAGGGGAAGGCACTTGAAAGATGATTGGGAGTAGTTATAAGAATGTGTGTATTTACATTTATTGCAAGCTTTCTGAAATACTCTTGATGTCTTGATCTTGCAGAGACTCCAACCGTCATGTTAAGGTAAAGCAGAAAAGTGCAGTGCTGAACATGCTAAAGAAGTTGGACAAAATAAGGTTCAGAGGTCACAAGAGAGATGAGTTCCTTGATTTAGCAGAGTCTCCAAATGCTTCAGACACTGAATGTGGAGATGAAATCCCGGTGAAAATACCTCGAACGTCAGCTCGAGACAATGAAGAGCTGAGAGACCCTGTAAGTATTCAATTTAAGTATCAATATATTGTGTTTTATAATGTTCAGGCAGAAAAATAACAGAAATTAGTAATTCTTTTTCCTTATATTTTGGTTGTAACACTTGAAGATTTGTGGACTAGGAAGTAACTTTCCAGTAATAGGCTTCCATTTTGTGGAAAGATCAATTCGTTTCTTAGTATTACGGTTGTCTGTCCCTACTTCTCATTTTAAATGTTGTGAGTTGACAGATTTGTTAACCTTGGATGTGCTTCTGAGTGCTGTTTTTTAATTTGTTTTGTTGAATTACTAATGCACATGTGAAAAAGAAAAGACAACTTTTGAGTCTGAGCTGCTCAGATCTCCTCAAATGACACTGTCAAGGACCTTAAGGATAAGACTTCAGGTTGTTCCATTAGTGTTAGGGGTCACACCACCTCCTTCTCCACTGCAGTGTTGCATCCAGCAATGCTTCCATGCTATAGGGCTGGTTTAAACCTATGCAGGAGGTGCTAAAACTTTTTGGTGTTTGTAAGCAGAATCACCAAAGCAGACCTATCTTTTTAAAAGACACTGCTTCAGGAAAAGTTAAATATTAGTTTAAAAAATAAAATAAAATCATTCTTTAATTGTTAAAAAATGGCTGTGAATCCATGAGCTTGGAGTGCTGCAGTCTAAATTTAGATTTGTCTAACTGTACTGTAGAAGTGACTTGGAAGTCAGAATTTGTATCACCCTATGAAAACTTACTGTGCAGTTTTTATCCCCAAAGTGTGATCAGACTCTGTCTGAAGGCTCATTTGTAGGAGCACAGGGCTTGCTCGCAGCAAGTTGTAAACTAAAGGATTTCAAGGTGTATATACTTGTGCATCTCCTTTGGGGTTGGCAGCTTGTATCCAGTTCTGTAGCTATTAGCTCTTTTGAATTTCAGTGGGCTTGTATGGTACCACATACAGTCCTGCTTATAGAGAGCTTTTTTGCCAGAATGTTTTTGCTATGATCATGGCACAAACAGGTGGTAATGACAGAGCATGTTTTGGTCACAAAAAGTCTGTTATATGTAAATCCTCAAGCTTCTCAGACAAGGAAGTCTGTTAAATGCCATTGCTTTACTACTGAAGACATCTGTCATTTGTTAAGATGTAAGTATTGTGTATACTGGGACTAATCTCTGCTACTGCCCTTTCAATGTGGTATTTTCTGAGTTTTTAATAGGTGAATACTGGCTTACTTTCATTGAACTTAAGGCTTTGTGTGTGGGTATACATTAGACACCCTTTGTATTTAATCAGAAGTATCTGGATGGCAGAGCTAGAGGCTACAGAAAGATCTGTCTTAAACTCCAGGTACTATATTCTGCATTTCTTCAGGGGAATAGTAGCTCCAGGGTGTTATGGCTGAGGGAACAGCAAGGTAAACCTACAGTCTAGAACAGTTGTAAAGCCTTATGGCTACACATCTGTGGTGATGGTCTCTTGTTTTCTCAGAATGATGAGCTCTGTGTGCTGAGCAGGGAACTTGGAGAAACATTTATTTCCTGGCTGATTATGTACTGTAGTAGGCTGTTGTGATCTAAGTCCTTGGGATACAGTTGAGTGCAGTTCTTTAAAATCCGGGAGGAAGGCAGCAATGGCCTAAAACTTGTTTTGCCGCACTCCTGATGTTTGGGAGCTCTAAACACAGTGTGATGCTGGAACAGCCTAAGAGCAGCAGCTGTGTCACAGATAGGAGCAAAATAAGCAAATTGGTATGAGCAAAGAGGTCTGATGTATGAGGGATAAAATTCGGATGGGAAGTTTGAAGGATTAGCAGTTGGCCCTCACAGGCATCTGCCTACTAATTGCTGCTGCCCATCTGTAGAATGAAGGGAGAAGAAATAATCCCCTGTGCTGCGAGGCATCAAGAAGAAAAAAGTAATGCTTTCATATTTGTGTCAATAGTAATGTAGTGGTTGAGGGTGTGTGAACAGGGCAGTTATGAAGTATTTCTGTTTCTCATTGAGGTCATGTAGTTGAATTGTGCCTGAATTGGTTTTAATTCATGGTCTAAAACTCATATCTTAAATTGCTTCTACAGGGTGTTTTTCTTCTGTAGGCTTTGTAAACAACTTAGTATTATACTTGTTTTACACTGATCATGAGAAGACCAAGTCTTACTGTTTTCTTCCTGTTCAATACCTTTGGGAAACTGTTGAAAGCACACAAAACCCAACGCAAATTGTGTAAATTGAAGTCGGACTGCATGTCTTTTCAGATAGATGTGAGCTGTACTGTACTTCCACTTCTGTTCTTTTATTGTTTCTATTCAAATCTGGGTACAGAACTCGTGGTCTTGAAAGAGCAAGATTGATGGCTTGGAACTGAACATAGGCATGCAGAATTAGAGTCCTAGTACCCTAGTGCATCTTCACTGTCAGCCATTCCCTAGACAAAGACTTCATATCTGTCTCTCTCTAGTTCCTTCCCCCTTCCCCCATCTGGTGTATTAATCACTATGAAGGCATTAAAGAAGGGTCTGTGTCTATTAGAACAGCACAGTGCAGTCGTGTGAACGAAGGGCCCTTCTGTGCCTCACGGGTTGGCAGTGCACTTAGAGATGTGCACGAGGTGTCTCTTCTTTAGGTATGTATCTGAACTTGACAAGCATATGTGAAAATTTGATACAAATGGAGGATTCAGAGTAAAAAGCCTTGTCATAAAAGCTTGTGATTGCAGAGCCCTGACCATCTGCTAGGAAGAGCATCATCCTCTGTTGCACTTTCAGCAAATGAAGTGAATGTTCAGTTCCAGGCCACAGATTCTGCCATGGCACTCAGTCCTGACACTTCACCTGACACATGTGAAGTCGCACATGCAAAATTTACACCCTGTGGAAAGACAGAAAGGATGGCCAGATGAGGTCATGTCATATTCTTTATCTTAAAACTATCAGCTCTACCTATTTAGTTCAATAATAAACATCCTAAGCTGTGTTCGGGTAAAGCACACAGCTAGCTCCAGGTAGGAGGACTCTGGAGATGGAAGGATTTGTATTTTCCTTTGGATTCTCAGTGGTTTCTACCAGATATGCCTTGAATAGCAGATACTTTGTTAGGTCTCTGTGGGTGTTTGGACACTGTGATCAAAGCATTGCCAAGACAGCAATGCTGATTAACAAATTTAACTCTTCACTAAATATCTCTTTCAGTTCCTGAATGGCTTTCTGTATTTCTTCCTTCATTCCCTCTTTGCTGTAGGTAGTTGATAGTTTTTATAAAGCAAGGATATTCAACACTTCATGCAGGATTGCAATTTCTGCATTGTTTTGTAAAAGCACCACAATTTCGAAATAGGTAGAGGGGGTAACCTGGTCCATTCCAAATCAATGAGCATTTGATTTGTTGTGACATTGGAAATTGAGGTAATGTTGCTTCCTCAGTAATTAAAGTCCTGTTTATTCAGCACCACCATTCCTGTTTTTACAGAAGGGGAGACTAGACTCAGTTCTACATGTAGCTGTATGAATGAACGTGGTGCAGAGGAGATCACACCCCCTTCACAGAGAAGGGAGAGAACAAATTGTGTTTAAACCTGTAGAGGTTCTCACTAACCTGGCAGTGAGAATTACAAGTCAAAGCTCTCTTGTACCTGATATGTTGTACTGGAAGCAGTCTAATCTACTTATGCAAGTTCCCTGCCAGTGTGCTAGGATTAAATCTGAGTTATTGTGGGACAGAAAACATTAATTTAGTTGTTGCTGCAGTAGAGCTTGGCTTTTTCTGACACATGTCAATTAAAACCTTAAATGGTGCTGTATTGGTCATCTCACAGTGATTGGAAGGTATAAAGCATCATGGAAACATTATAGTTAAGAAGTTAGAAGTCTCTAAACCTGGCTAGCACAAGATTTTTTAAAAATTTATGTATAATATAGCTGTTTTAGTAGCTTGCCGGTATGGGTATGCTTCCAAGAATAGCTACTGAAAATTAACTATTCATGTAGATGCTTTCATTCTTACCAAGTGTTACTGAGTTTTCCCTTTTCTTACAGAGGGTAAATGCAGCATTCATGGGGAACCCTTTCGTAATTTGAAGAACATGCACATGAAGTGTTTTATTGCTAAAGGTTTCCCACCTCCTCCTTGTTCCTCCAGTGAATGCAAGTTAAAATTTTCTATTTTAAACTACCTCTTCCCCATGTTGTGTCCCAGCCACTTTCTGGACTCTGAGGACTTGAGTGGATGGTTATGCCCCTGGAGTTGGCATGTTGTGTTCTCACTGCTCCCCATCCTCTGTGTTTCAGAACTGCTCCTCTCCAAGTTAATTACAAACTTGGAAATGAGACCACCATTTTGTTAGTTCTTCCTAGAGAAAAATCCTCCACATACATATGATGTTGAGGAAGGAAGTTAGAAGCAGAGGGTTGGCCAGTTGTGTTTTTGTGTGATACTGAAGATGTGCTGTGCTGCAGATGGAGAGGACAGATCCACATCTGCCTGGTTAGGGAGTGACTTAGACCCTTTCTGTGGCTGTACAGCAGCGGTGCCAGCACACAGAACATAATCCCAGGGCTCACAGGAGGGGAAAGGGTTTTGGGGAGGGAGGGCAGAGAAGCCTTGGGCTGGGAAGTGCTGTTTTGGAAAGGCTGAACTGCGGATGGCTTGAAAAACACATACGTGGGGAGATGTGGATTTTAGATCCGGAGCTGGATGTGGCTTGGAGCAGCAACTGTGAACTCTGCTCATGGGTTACAGGCAGTCTATTGCCATCAAAACTGTTCCTTTAACCCCTCTGTCTCTGACTCTGCGTTCACCTCAGGTATTTCTCTGGCTTCCCAGGCACTGCCAGGCCTTGCACATGGTCTTGGCTAAGTAATAGCGATTGCCAACATTTTAAGAGGGCTCCAGTGTCAAATACTGTCAAAGCTGGAGAGGCAGAAGGAAAAGCGGAAATCTCTGAAAGCCTTGGAGGCTTTTACTGTGAGACAGAAACTAGAAAGGACATCTGTACAGTACAGTGTAGTTAATCCAGCCTGAGACCCAGCATTGTCCTACAGAAGCATCAGAGAGGAGAAACCTTTACCCAGGTAAAACTGGAATTAATGCAAGGTTTTGTTAGCTTGTGAATCGGGTCAGTTATGCTAGCTTCAGACAGAGGGACTTTATGAATTCAGAGGCAGGCAGTTGACTATCAACAAATGTAGAGACCTTATTTCTTACTTTCTTAGGTGTGTTGGTGTGGAAAAAAAAAATCCTGGTACAAAACGAGACATCTGCTTATATCACTGTCCTGGGTGTGCTCAGTTTTCTGAATGCTTACAAATGGTAGTCATAAAATGTTGGGGTGACGCTCATTTTGGAAATCAGGTGTACCACCAAACCTGTCACTGTGTATCTTAATACTCTGGGCAAACCATTTTATTATTACATGATAATTACATGATCTTGCTCCTGGTATTCTTAGTGAGCAGCATTATGTTTTATCTCAGTGGATTATTTTCCTCTTTTTTTCTCTAACTTAGAAGATCATTGTAACTTTTTGTAACTAGTTTAAAGATTTGTACCTCCTGATTTTTAACTCATCAACTGATGTCAGGCTGCTTGGATCCAATGCTTTAGCAAATAAACACGTTTGGAAACTCTAAGAATGAGCCATGTATCACTCTCCCCAGTGCTGTGCACCTCTTGCTCTTTCCCTCTTCCTAAGAGGCACAGTTAAGGTATCCTGGACTTTAATTAATGACTCAACATGACTTCAGCTCTGAAGAAGCAAAAGCAGAGCTGGTTCTCTAGATGGATCTCTGAAATGTAGCACATCTTTGGCTGGAATATCTTGAGTATCTTCAGTGAGGATGCAAACTTGAATATGCTTAGACACTTGCTAGCCCCTTTCTTATTCCTCTCCTCACTCTTCTCAGTTGCTGTGCTTCTTTACCTGCCACAGCACATGGGTTGGGGCAGGAGCCAGATGCTGTCTAAGCACTGGGCTGATGTGCAGAGCCAGGCACATTGCTCTTGAGTACAGCATCTTGCTCTTTGACCCGTATGTGATTTTATTTATTTATTTACTTATTCATCAATTTATTTATTTTTAAGCAGTGGCACTGTTTCTTCAGACAGCTCCCTATGCACTCCAGCATGCTGGGAGCAGAGATTGTCCCTTTGTGCCAGATGTGGATATAGATTACAGAAAGCTGTGCATTAACACCTGGGCAGTAATCTGTGTTTTAATAACACTTGCCTTGTGCCTGCCTGTGGAGTGTGTTGTAAGGGTGCTGCTGTTCGGCTTCAGCCACACCATCCTCCCTGGGGGCTCTCCAAGTTTCTGGGAAGCGATAGCACTAAATCTTGCAGTGTAAATAGATACCACCCAGCTCTGTAGATAAGAGATGGGCACAGAGGTTAGCTGACATCCTGTGCTCATCTACAAGCGGGCTCTGATACTCTCTGCAGTGGCTGGAGCGGCTGCAGATGGCATCTCTCACTGCACCTCCCTGGCTGAAGGCAGGAGTGGTGGGGACGCGTGGAACACGGCGAGGAGGATGCTGTGCTGCAGCTCCCGGGGTGTGTCCCTCTCTGCTGTGGCTGATTCCTGCTGGCTCCGCTGCCCAAGGCTGCTGCTGGGCAAACAGCTCCTGCTCCTGGGCAGGGCCGGCAGCGCTGACATTGGGGGTGGGCGCTGCTCAGCGTGCAAATCCCCTCTCTGATGGCTCTGCATGGAGCAAGCCCGGTGCGGAGTTGGTGCCAGGTAAATGCTGGGTGGTGTCTGCCTACAGAGTGCTACATGCCTGTATAGACAAATTCTGAGACTTAAACTCAGCATCTCTTCAGTTCCAGCAAGAAAACAGATGTTTAATAGGTATTTTCACACTGTTTTATCTTGAAAGTGCAAGTCAGTCCCAACTGTGAAAGTATTTTGCTGTCAGTAAGCTTTCTGCACAAAACATAGAAGATGTCTTAATTTAATGTCTCCTGCAGATTACTTGAGTTTGTGTATGTATATAATTTCAAATGTCATGGTTAAATGTATGCAAGCTGGCATTTGAAAGCCATACGGTTCCTGTATGTTTTCAGGGTTCAAATGAGGAGTAGGGGAATGGTTAGAATATGTAAATAAATCCCTTTTGTCTTGAGATAATTTCTGAGATACAGGCCTCTGTAATCTATCATTGTGGTTTTGTGTATAAGCTGTTGGAGAAGCTCCTGTAATTGTCATTGACAGACTTTTTGTACCTGGTGGCGACTGTACACATGTGCTGAACAACCATTACCCAGGAGATGCTCTCACCCAGCCTTTTCCCTGCTGCCTGAAAATGTCCACTTGGAGAGAAAGAAGGCATCACCTGCCTTCTGCTGTGTGGGCTTGGGGGTTTTGTGTGTTTACTTCATGGAGGTGGAGGTTGTCACTGCTCTCACTAACTAAGCAAACTGCTCTTTAATTCCTGCTTTCTGCAGTATTTTCAGTATTCTGCTGAGTTCATTCAGGAGGTGCTGGTAAATCTGTTGAGGCATGCAACCTTCATATTCCTCCTTCTCCTAGCTTGCCAGGATGAGCTCCTGGGCACCAACACCATCCTTCTGCAGTAACTGGGTTGTGGGGGAGCGGGGAACCCCTTCCTTCCTCAGAGACTGTGGTCTGGAGAATTACAGATTAAATAAATGGATATTAAAATATACAATATGTGTTTTCCAGTAGCTCAGTAATTATCTAAAAGAGTGTTACTTTTGCTAGCTTCAGAATTTTATATGTAAAGTATGTTGCATTAACCATTCATTTTATGGGAATAGGAGAGGGGTAGTATAAATATGGCTTTTCATTCAGCAGAAGAAAGGCTTAAATGATGATGCAGTAGAACTGGTAAGGATGGTGGTGGGAAATACTTGTATTCTGCAACTTCCCAAGATTTGCAGAAGTGTGTTCTGTAAATTCACTAATGATTAGCTTTCATTCACTTACTTTGGTAATCTGATGCTGAAGGAGGCATGTAGAGTTGTTGATACTTGTATGTTTCTCACGTGCTTGTTTCTTTATTGCCCCAGAAATCAGCTGAAGTATTTAAATGACAGAAAAAAAAAATGCTTCTGAAGTGTCAGTTATGTTCTGGCTTTCTTGTAGGCTGGTCCAGGGACCATCATCATGGCTTCAGGAGTCCAGGATTTTAACAGAACAGAGTCTGACAGACTGAATGAGATCAAAGGTCACCTGGAAATAGCCTTACTGGAAAAACACTTTTTACGTAAGTATAAAATACTCTGTGGAGAGGAATGGCTTAAGCCTGCTGAAGTAAGGTTTCTCTAACTGTAGAAGCTGGTATCAGAATTTTGAGGTGTGCTGATGTGGAGATAGCACATGGGCTTACCCTTGCCTAAGAGGAACTTAAAAGCATTCCCAGGGTTTCTGGGTCACTTGGATATTTTTTCCTCATTTCATTCCTCACAACATACTCACTATGTGACAAGAGCTGCTTAATTGAAGTCTTGATGTTGACATCTGCAGGTTATCGTAGAACTAAGTCAACCCTAATGTGCCTGCAATAGAAGTTTTTCTTTCTAGTAGTAATTGCTAAGAAGAGACTCTGAAGGGAAGACCAGTGCATTTTCATGGCAGCTGTTTCAACAAATAATACATCCTAAAACACATGTCTCTTAACAGTATATGAATTATTGGTAAGAGGTAAAAGAAATACAGGGAAGAGTGTCTGTAGATTTCAAGTGTTAATTGTTTGGGTTTATGGTTACATATATGTATATATGGATGAGAAAAATTGCCATTCATGGCTGGAGGCAGCTGCAAGATTTTGGGGATTTTATCTCAGCAGGTCTGAACTGTTGATTTTTAAGACAGGATAGTTAAAAGCAGAAAAATGGTAAACAAGCATTCCTGCAACTTGACAGAAGTAGAGGTGTCTGTAATAAATCAATGAGAATTCTCTCTCAGTTGCTTCTCAAAATGGCCATTTTAATCTTTCGGTTTTGAACTTCAGAGCATGAGGGTTGTTTTTATGTGTTCAAAGCTTGTCAGATATTTTCTAAGGGATAGAAATAACAAGACTATAGCTTCTATTCAATTTCTAGACTATAATCCAACAACAAGACTTATGTTTTTATCTTCAACGTGTTCTCAAGAATTTGTCATTAATTTTCTGTGACTTGTTTTTCATTTGGCAATATTTCTTTGGTGTGTTTTCTCCCCCATGTGTATGAGAGGGAGGCCTCATAAAGGAGACTGGGCAAGAATTTATAACAAGCTGCTATCAACTTCCACTGATATTTGAAAGAGGTATCACAATTGGAATATCAGGCAAAAATTGAAAGACCTGTTTGATTTGCCTTGTTAGATTCAGTGATTTACCTGAATTCTGTTTAATTATTCAGTACAAAGTTAACATGTACTCCTTCCATCCCCAAAGATAAATTGCTTAAGCTCCTGTAACTCAATTGTTTTTTAAACTAGATGGGACATGTGTGATTTCTTGATGCAATGTAATGTGTAACAGAAACAGTAGGACTTACCAGAACAGATTTCTGGTTTGAAGTAGAACATGCTTTTTGATATAAAAACATGATCTGGCTCCCAGGCACTTGCATGGCTGGTGAATTCCTTTTCCTTCCTTAGTATGTTCTTACAGTAGCTAAATGGGACACATATTTTTGTGAATATTTGTGGTCTTCAGGTTCTTGCTGTAATTTGAAAACCTTCTAATCAACTGTTAGCCCTGATGGCCAAATCATTTTTCCTTTGCACAGACCTTAGTAACATACACCAGGGTGAATGGTAACAAAGTTCACCCTTTCATGTAAACTTTGGGTAGATGGTTGGGGGTTCATCCCAGTGGGGTAGTTGAATCAACAGTGGGTGCTTCTAACACTCCCCTCTAGGTCAAGAGCTCTTCACCAAAGCCTGAGGTTTGCTGTAGCTGAAGTAACAGAGTTGTCCTGACAAATTGGTTGTAACTCTGTACATAAAAAGAAGAATAGTATCATAAACCCCTTGAGAAATAATTGAGGTAAAGGTTATCCTATATTCTGCCACATTTCATTCAATATTTCAATGTCATTCAATTTTCAGTAGGTCCCCATGTTTGTCAGTTGGAGTGAAATAGGAGTTCAGTTTTTGGATATGGCTCCTGCATTCTTATCTGTTCTTTTCCCTTCTCTGGGCTTTTTTTGATACTAGAAATCCTTCATTATTGTTTTCCTCCCAAAAGTGAATTAATGGCCTGCAGAAAAACATTATTGAAACGTGCAGTTTGTTTACTTCAGTGTGCCCTTGGAAAAAAGCCTTTATTTTTTTAAAATCCTGTTGCCGGAGTAGGTGTTTTTTAGGAAGGCTAGTTGCTCTGCAAGATTTCAATACTGTTTTTAACTATGAAATTCCTTAAGGTCACCTTGCTATAATTGTGTTTTCACATAAATTGTTTGCCACATCCACTTACTCCATTTCCTCTAGCTGGATGTGCAAAAATCAAAGCAATTGCTAGTAAGTGAGGGAAATAACTAAAGTTTCATGCATTTGCTTTTTAACATGATGAGGTTCTACTTGTTATCAGCTTGATTTTGACTTTTTTTTTTTTTTTTGGCCTCTTCTCTACTTTTATTTGTATTGGTCTGTCATTAGCCAGGAAGCTTAAGGAGGAGAGATTTTCTCTGAGATGTACATTATGTGTAATATACACATACAGTACACAGCTACAAGTCAGTGTGGGTCTGCAGTTGCAGGTGCCTGGCTGAAGTTTTTTTCTAAACTCCATTCAACCATAAGTAGGCACAAGTAATAGGTGCAGTTTGGCTGAGTAGTACATTCAGTGAAACACATCCCAAACCTGACTGTAGCCTCTACAAGCTGTAGAGGAAATCTGGAGCAAGTAGGTATGGAGACAAACTGCTGTCTGTTCCTGTAAAGGGAGACAAACTGTTCCTGTAAAGGGAAAATACCTTCATTGGAGATGCCAAATGAATCTCTTTAACAAAGAGAGACTCTTAGCACCCAGAGATGTGAAGATGGAGAGGAACTGCTTGGCGCTTGCAGAGCTGTAAATGCAAATAAAATGAGTCTGGAAATGCAGGGGGTTTATGCTGTGGACTGACAGGAGGGTGAGGCATGTGGAGAAAGGGATCTTGGATAATGTCTTAAGCAAGGGGGAGGGATCATCTGACTCTTCCAGCCAAAGGGGCTAAAGTTGCTTTTCCTGTCTTTGTGGGAATGGTCTTAATCTTTTTGATCTAATGGCTCATTCTGAGCCGTATTATAGAAATGCTGAAAACGTACGGGTTGGGTTTGTGGTATTGGTGTGTGTTCCTGCAGAAAAAGGCTTCAGCACCAGCTGAAGGAAAAGTGCAAAGAGAACTTAGTCTACTGGAATTTCCAGTGCACGTAGATGGAAAAGCTTTGTCTTGGAGCTGTGGCAATCCTTCATTTCTAAAGGACTTTTTGTATTGTTATAACCTCGTTTTTAATACACATGAACACTACCTTGGGCTGGTTGAGGGCTCAGTTTGGGAAGGCAACTACTGACCCAGGGCAGTTAGATTGATATGCTAAGGTTAGTAGTGGTTTTAGTGTTTCCATTTCAAAACCTAATTGTATCTAAACAAAAAATCGTCTTTGCTGTTCTTGTTTTTTGAAAGACCAAACAACCCACAAAATAACATTCGTGCTTTTGCACCTATTTTGCTTGAGGTAAACACCCTGCTTTTATTCATGTTATTTCCTGTGCCTGCTTATAGAGGGCAGTTTTGGAGATTGCAGCACTCTGGTCCTGATGCCACGAGGTGCTGTGTAAGCACACGTGCATCCTGTGGTTTATGTGAAGTGTTAGCTAATTGTCATTCAAGAGTGTTCAAGACTTTTGCAATGTGGAATTTAGCAGCTCAGGGAAGAGGAGTTGGTGGTAGCAGTAGCTGAGAGTGAACAAACCAGGTGACTGGTAGAGAAGAAGGTTAGTCATGAACTGGTGAATCAAAGGAATCTCACGTGAGGATGAAGAGTACTAGAAGGAAATAAAGTCCTCTCCCACAAGGGTTTTGCATTCCATTCCATACAGCAGACTGTGGGAGGAGTCTTTAGGGATTTAGCAAACCATTGGTTTCAGTTACGATTTTTATACCACATGACAAAACAAGTTGGGATTATGCTGCTTTCCCATTGAAATTTCTGCTCTGGCACACTGTTCATCCTCATGTGCCTTTTTGAACCATTCATGTGACTGACTCCACAGTGTCTTCTCTGGCTCCCACTTTCTGGTATAAATGACCTCATGACTCTTTGTAAGAACGGCCTAGCAGAATACTGACCTCATGGAAGCAGAGCTCTAGAAAACCATAAATGATTCTCAAGCAGATCTGGGATGTTAGAAAGCCTTAAACTTGGAGGCCAAGTGGTTGTGACTAGCAGCAGAGCTACACTGAAAAGTCCAGTTCTGTACAGAAATGCTAAAACCTCCTCAAACAGCCACATAATTGTATTCAACAAGTCGACTATGAGGCTGAGTCCAATTACCAACTGTCAGAACACCTTTGGTGTAATTTCTCCTGTTGGGAGGGTCACACCAGCTGCAGTAGCAGAGCAAGAGAAGAACAGAAGAATAGATTCACTGCATTGGTTTTGCTGTTTTCTTCATGACCTTGCAGCCTGTAATCTGCACCTTAGGTTCAGAAATCTTGAAGCAGACTCTGGAGCTGATTTATGTAGCAGGTGAAGACCCTGGCAAGAGAGTAAGCAACTGCTACGTGTATCTGTGAGACCCAAATACTTCCCAGCTGTGGGCCATAGTAGCCATTCCACGCTACATGGTCAGCCCTGGCCAGGGGTTCCTGATGTTGCACCATGGGCTCTGCAGTAAAGTGTGCTGATGCTGGTGAGCACTGAGGGTGCTGTGGCACTGGAGCTAAACCTGGGTTTCTCACGTCCTTTATACTCTTTTGCCTAAACTTCATTTCTTTCAGTTTAAAATCCTGGACTGCCAGGCACTAAAAAGGTGTCCCTAGGAGATCTGCGTGTGTACCTTGAGATTCTGGAGTTGTGTATGGTGTCTGGTGGGAAATTTTGAATGTTTTTCGTGGACACCCAGAGATAACACAGTAAAAATACATGAGTTCAGGCTTTGCTATAGAGCTGTCTCTTCACCAGAGCCTCTCTCATTTACTTACTAACAAATTTAAAGTTTTTCTAGGTCTGACTTGGAAGCTTTTCAAAAACTACAGAAAGTTTCTTAAGAAGTGTAGGAGAGGTTTTGCTTGTACCCAGAGATGCTTACGTTGTGTGCCATGTATATTGAGTTAATTTCTAGCCTTCCT
This sequence comes from Climacteris rufus, assembly GCA_013398175.1. Taxonomy (NCBI): domain Eukaryota; kingdom Metazoa; phylum Chordata; class Aves; order Passeriformes; family Climacteridae; genus Climacteris; species Climacteris rufus. Next base: position 1,302,586 of record VZRZ01001706.1, on the reverse strand, counting down.
GGGGAAAAAAAAAACCAAAAAACCAAAAAAAAACAACAAAAAAAGAACCAAAAAAGCCCCTCCAAAACTCTGGTGTCATTTTCCTGCAAACATTGTTGGAAGAGGCAGTCATGAGCAGAGCACTTGTTTGGGGTTTAAGAGGCCTCAATGCAAACTAAGGAGCATTCAGATCTCCATTTCTCATCTGCAGTGCCTCTGCTTTGACCAGTGGAGGAGGTGGGTTGCACTCCTGCTCACTCTCAGCTTGGCTTGCAAGAGCACAAGGTTTCTGAGACCAAGGCGGGGGAAAGGATGCAACTCCATCCCAGTGGAGCAACAGGCTGGAGTCCTGGGCTGGTCCTTGTTCTGGGCCTGGCTCGTGCAATCTGCCCTTGTTGTTGGACAAAGCACATACTTGGTGATGTAGGTGATGATGCTGTACCTGAAGATGCCCAAATGCTGGAGGATCTCATATTGTCAGACTGCCTTTTCCTGGGATTGATGAACCAAAATGCAGCACAGTGAGAGAGATGTATTGTTTGAGCTCCTCCAGAGCCATGAACAGAAGCTACCTACTCACTGTGTTATGTATGTGGGCTGTGCTCTCATTTCTGCCTCTTTTGCATGCCCAGCTTGGCTTCATGAATTGCAGAGAGGATGTGAAAACCCAGGCAGGGCAATGGTCAGCGCTGTTGTGCCTCTCCCTTTTCTGTAACTGGGATGGAGATTTTGGGAGCCCCATGTGGAACCTGCACTTCCTTGCTCAGCTTAGTAACACAAAAATCTTGGAAGAACCTGCTGCTATTACTAAGCCAGACGTTATTTCAATATTTATACACTGTTTCACTTCTGCCAAAACCAGAGAGTGAAAAGTATTCCTGCAATAATGACAACATTTTTGCAGCTCTCCTTATTTTGGGTGGATTTTGCAATTCTTCTGGCATTTTTATTCTCTGAAATTTCTGAAAATTCATAGAGCAGCAGTATTTTTCATAACTTTTAAGCTGAGCTTTTAAGTGTAGCTAGCAATAGAAAACTTTCCACTTGATGTTTTGAGAAGGGATCTGTCTCAGTAAGCGGTATTTTCAGAAAGTGTAATTTAAAATCCTTCCATAAGGAAGGAGAGGTTGATCCAGGTCTGCATCTGTTACAACACAATAAAGCTCCACTGAAAGCACTGAATGTAAATGTAAAGTTACTAATTGCTAGTTAGAGTAACTATTTTGTACAAACCCTAGCAATGGCATCTTAGTTCTTTCTGGCCTCACCCACTCCAAGCACGACATAACAGGAATGGTGAGAGAGCAGATGGGAACAGTTTGCACAGAGGAAGAAGACTTTGTCAAATATGTGATGTACCTTGTAAATCTGTCTCCCACACTGCTCCCCACCCTATAGGCACGTGCAAGGAGACTCAAAAACTGTCCTCTAAAGCTCTGCTTAGTGTAAGTACTGGAGCAGGAGCTCTGTCTTTGGAGGTACATAGGGAGGCACAGAAGAATGATGGGAACAAAACAAAGTAATAAAAGATTGTTTTACTGTGAAACCTGTGTTAAAGTTTTTTAAAGGCAAATTGGCATGATTGGTTCTAAATATGACAGGTCACTTCTTTTTCTGATGTGTGCAGACTTAGCTGGAGAAAGGTCATATTGAAAATGTGGGGTTTATATTTGTCTGTTTCACTTCTCCACTCTGTATAAAACAGGGTAGAGAGGAGGAAAGGATATGCACTCAATACAGATATTTAATCTTTAGTGATTCTGTCTGCCTTTTGGCTTTTTATGACACCAATATTCCTATTAGAAAATCTTTTTTTGCCGTGTTTTCTGCATGAAAAATTCATGCAAACAAGCAAGAAGCCTGACCACAACGGAAAGCCATTAAATTGACAAATCAATGTGTTCACAAATGCAAAAGAAGGAAAAAACAAGGGAATTCTTCCAGATCGCTTGTTGTCAGCTCTGGAAGAGCTATGGAGAAGAAGAATACTGGTATCCATTTTGGAAGTGAACCACACAAGACAAAGGGAGGGTTTGACAGTCAACCTGGAGTCTGAGGCTTGATAAGGGACATTTTTAGGTTCTTTCTTCTTAAAATGCTTAGAGTTATCCTCCTAAGCAGGCGAACTTTGTGATTCCCAAGTGAAGTGTGGAAGTCCAAGCATGAAAGACGACATGAATTTCAGAGGTGACTTGAGGAAAGGACAGTTAATAAAGTGAAGCTGCTAGTGTGATAGCTTAAATAAGCACTTTCCCAAGCATCTGGCATGCAAATAAGTAGAATATCTCTCTGTGTCTGGGATCAAAGGGTAATGTTTTATCTGAAATCTTCTGGGTAAATTTTGGTAAGTTCTTTGGCAGTCTCTGTAATTCTCAAGTCACTGGTGGAAAAAACATATACCCAGGAGAAAGAGAACCATGGATTAGAAGAACAGGTAACAAATAGTGCACAATTAAGCTGTATCTAGTTATAGCTATGAATTGTGAACATGTCTTCAGAGGTGTAGCAGCGTACTTGGCAGAAACTGCTGCTGCGGAACTTCAGAATTGGTGGGAAGAAACCCAGAGCAACGCTCTCTGAACCTTCTCCCTCCAATATCTGAACTCCCCGTCTGAGCTGTGGTGAAACCCCATATTTCCCTTGTCTTACCTGTATCCATACCTTAGGTCCCATATGTGGCTATGCCCTGGGAAGCTCTCCCCTCCACTGGTCACTGTGAACTGTGCAGTTTTCCATTGGGTGTTCCCTGGTCCCACCTCCCTCTAAAAGACCCCTGCAGAGCTTCCACTCGCTCTCTTTCTCCTGGGTTACTCCAGCCACCTGGATGTCTCCAAACTTCCCCCCTGGACCCTCACAACACAACACTGGATTTATAATAAAAAAGCTGTTATCCCAGAGAAGAGCCCTCTGTAGCCTTTCATTCTCACCAACACTAGAACATCACGCCTGGGGTAACTCTCATTTCTAGAGGAGCCAGCAGAAACAGGTCATCTGCGGTAGCAAGAACTCTGTACTTGGGGAGAGTTGTAAAACCATTGCAACCCGTCCCAGCAGGGGTTTTTCTTGCATGAAGGACGCTGTAGCTACCTCAAGAGCTCTGGGTAAGTGTCCTTACAGAGGAGTATATAAATTGCAGAGTAACTGCAAGCAGGAAAAAAACAGGTTAGGGAATTCTATTGTGAGTCCTTCCTCCATCACTGCTGTTGGTCAGACAGTGTTCTTTATGTGTCTTTGCTTTATCACAAGAGATGGAGATGTTCCATGTCTTTCACTGTTGCCTGAAAAGGCTAGCCCAACAACTGAGACTAGTCAGGAGTAAGGGAATAAAAGGTGGGTATTTATTTGAAAGGCCTTCAAAGGAACATTTAGGGCAGACAAAGGCCCCCCCCAGGGGCATCACCCAAAATGGACGACGAATCACGAGTTCTCCACACCTTTATAGGTGTGGTCCATTTGCATATCAGCATAAATTCACCAATTAAAGCTTTGCAATTTCCCCCTAGCTCCCTTAGCTCACTCCCCCCGCTCCTTTAGAAGCTTGGGCCTGGGCAGCTTAAGTGTCCTTGAAGAGCAAGCCCAGAGAGGCACTGTAATGTCCATAGAGAACAGCAGCCAACAGGGCACAAAGCATCTCAGAGTTACACACCAGGCAATACAGAATTCAAAAAATATAAGGGTTAAAGCCTAAGGCGACATCACAACACTACCATTTGCTGCTAGTTTTTAAGGTGAAGACTAAAAGCTCTTTACTGTTTATGATGATGGAAAGAGATCTGTTTTCAGACTTTTACCACCTTGTTAATAGTGTCATATAGTTGGTTTACTTGGGACAAAGTTGGAATATTAACTTCCTGTAGGAATTGGGAGTCTGGTAAGGGTGGAAGCTGCCTGCACTGGAGACAACTCCCAGTGTCTGGCTCCATCAGTGCAGCTGATGAGATCTGGGTTGAAGGTGTGTGGTTGGGAATTGGTGTGTTTAGTACCAATTAAGTAACATACTTCAGCTCTGGTGATGTTCTAAGGGTTCTAGGGAGATTTACCATGATTAACATAGATGTAGAAGGGTTATTTTTGTCCTGTTAAGTACTGGTATTTCCCCATGTAAATACGATGGAGTGCACGTATGCTTTTTGGCATTTCTAGTTTTTAACTTGGTCTTCTTAGATTTAACACTAATTGGAATTGGTAGCTGAAAACAGTGGTTGGCAGTCTCTGGCTCTGCTCTGAAAGAAATTTTTGGTCATGTTGTTCCAGAGGGGAATTTTGCAGCATACCTGTAGGTCTAGGAAGAAATGGTGTTATATAAACAGCTACAAGGAGACTCCCTAATCTACCTCCAATCCTGGGATTAGGGAAACATCCGCTTTACTGCACATGCAGTATTGAATTAGAAATCCAACCTTCTGCCACGCCTTCCTAGCCTGATATATTATCCTCCTTTTCTAAATACTACTCACATTTTGTTCAGTCTCACCAGAACTAAATACTTTGGTATTTAAGTGCTCTTTATCAGAACATTTCTCATGAGAAAGTATTCTGAGGAGCAAACTGAAATTTTTCATTTGCTCTAGTGGCTGATGCCATAAGATGATGCAGCACAACACTTGGTAGCTTGTATTTCAGCAGTTACATGTTATCAACTTTAGTTTTTTGAAATGTTAGATCTTTAAATTTGAATTCTCAAATCTGTAGAGTTCAGATGGGACAGTTACATTACACCTCACAGAGGATAAAATGCTGTAGAAAAAAATGAAATGGATAAATTTTTTTTGATAACCTGTGAGATGCATCACTGATTATGGTCTTTACTATGGGGTCAATTCTCCTAGGGTTTACAATGCAATAATAAGTGTAATAATTAATGTCATTGAAGCACCATTGTTGCCTTGTCTTACAGACTTTTACAGTTCATTTTAAAAAGTGCAGTAGCATCCAGATGTTGTCCTGCTTTTCTATACTTTGACTTTATGAGAGAGCTTTTAAAGCATTTTTCAGAGTCATACCTGCTGTGAAAACCTAAAGAGTTACCCAGTCTGTAGGTATATAGAGCTTGTGCCTGGGTTCATAGGCTTCTCTAATACTCAAGGGCATGGAGTCTTTTTACTCTAAATTCTCTGCTTTGTTACAGATTGCTGCAAAAATCGCTGATAGCAACTATGCCTATGATTTATAAAGCAAATATATATGTATATATGTAAGTGATATATGTATATATATTTAAAAATATGTATTGAGCTGTTATAAATTCTTGGGAGCAATCAATAGTATGGCAGCAACCAAGTAGGTGTATACTGTTACAGATTACTACAAACTTTACACTAATGAAGGCAACTTTCCAGTAATACCACAGAAAATCTGATTATGATGTATTGCTTATATGCATAAATGCAAATGTTTACATTAATACCAGTTTCAAGCTTACTGGACAGATCTCAGAATGGCCCTAACCACCCCAGATGTGGGAGGTCAAACGAAACTGTCCTGAATGAGGGTCCAAGATCTCTTAGAAAGTTTGTGTGGAGAGTTCAACCTGTTTAAGAAAGGAAAAGTATGTGCAGCGTGGGAAGTTCTTGGAGAGACAAGTTTCATTTTGGATAAAAATTAAGTCATATCAGAGAGAATTAAGGAGGTGTAGGACACTACCACTTCAGCAGCCAATAGATGCTGTTAATTTCTTTTTTTCACCCAGAATAGCCAACAGATGTTGATGGTTTCTGTTCTCTCAGGCCAATTTTAATTTTTCTAGGCTGTTTTTTTGTTCTTGCAGATAGAACAGCCAATGGCAGTTACCAAGTCTTTCTTTCTGAGTGTATTTTTCAGACCATTGTTTTTCCTCTTCAGATGATAAGTGGGTGTTGTGGTTCCTTATTTTTGTGCTTATCACCAGTATCTCAGGATGTCTTCGGTTTCTAGGTACATTTCAGAGACGTAGAAGCTGCACTTCTCAGCAATGGTTCTGGTTCCCAGACCTATTTCCCAGGCTTGCCAGCATTTTCTCTGTCAGTATTTCAGCAGACACTTTCTTCTGTTGGTAATTTTCCCCTTCTAACCAGGTCATCTTTATATGGCTGCTTGCTTCACCTATATGTCCAGCTAAGACATGCATTGAACCTCTTGCAGTATTTTAATGTTTCTTGCCCAGGAGAAGATAGGGAACTATGATTGATATGCCTGGGGGGGAAATTATGAAAGCTGATTGATCTGAAAGCTGAAGCTTGACCTTTTAGGTTTTACCCTTTTGTGTGTGTGCAGACAGGGGAGGATGTTTGAATTTTGACTGTCTGAAGATGAAATCCAAGGAGCACTCCGTTCTCATCATCAAGGAGGGTACTCATCTGTAAAACCCACCCATAGATACCGTGGTGAAATGTTCTTTATGGATTCTTCTCAGGGGTCTGTGACCTCTGCTCTTTGTAGTCAACTTCACTCATTCTGCAGGAGGATTCTTCAGGGATAGGGAAATATGCTTTGAAAGTGCTGTTCAGCTTGGCCAAATGGTAGATTATTTCAGGGGAAAGAGCAAGAAAGAACTTCTCCCTCCTTCCCCTCTCTGTGGCTTCTGTTGCTTAGCAGACTTAAGAGTATTTAACTAACCAGACACGGAGGTTTTACAGTGCCAGACCACACTGCTGCCAAAGTAGCAACAAATACTGCTTTAAAAACTTGGTGGGGTGGATTTGAATTGCAGTCATGTATGGGAAAGTTAGGAAATGCTCTGAAATGTGAAGCTGTGACAGTCCTTAAGGATTGGATCTTGGTGGGATTTTTCTTTGTTTTATAGGAGTTCTGCCTCATTCACTGTGCATGCTTTAACTCTGCCTCTTTCCATAAAGAATCTTTGGCACTGCTTGTCCTCTTAGTGGTCAAATTTGTGGAGGTTTTGTTTTGGTTTTAGTCATACAAGATATAGTGCAATCAGAACAACTGGAATTAAGGAAGCTGGAAGATCTGACTTTCAAGGACAGTGAGGTTAATTTATAATGTTTGTGCTTTTCTTGTGTACACAAAATGCATAGTCACTTCCTCTTTAATAAAACAAAAAATGCTTAGTGAAGAAAGAATTTTTTCCCTTTAATGGTCTTGAGAAGAAAACATCACTATCAAGCTTTGGAACTTGCTGTGATATCTTCATGATATTGCACAAGCTCCAGTGCATTTGAAGTGCAACAGATGTTTTCCCTCAGCTGTGTGCAAACTCTTGTTCTGGAGCAAAGCAAGCCCTTGAAAGTAGGGTAAACTAAATATAAACATAGATTTCTTGCTGGATTTAAAATTCCTTATGGATACGTAATTAGGAACAGTTCCATGTATGAGTCTGCCCTTAGGTCCATATCTTTCAATTTATTTACAGGAGAGACAATACCTGCTGCAACAGTGAGTTTTCCCTGCCCTTGGGGATTCTCAGTTTTAGTTGCTGGGGGACAATGTGGTTTCTGTGCCAGCTCTTTTTCCCAGGGTCACTCCCCATGTCCCAGTGGGGAGATGGATAACAGCACTCTTTTCTCTTTGGTGGAGTTCAGCCTGTAGCCTCACGCTGGAAGCCACTGTGTTGTCCTCTTGATTCGTGCATCTTCTTCCCATCTCTCCTGATTCTGTGCTCTAAAGCTCTTGCTGCTGCAGGAGTACAACCTCCCACCAGCAGATAAAGTGATTGCACACACTGCACAAGGGCTTCTTGCAGGGCACGGGGAGTGTATCAGTTCTCTGGACATTAGCACTACGGCCTCACACCTTCTCAAGAAGCATGATTAGAATCAGAGATCAAAATTCTGATTATCAAAGATTGTCTGATTATCAAAGATTGTCTGATTATCAAAGATTTAGAAGGCAGTATGTGAAAACAAACAAAAGAGGTTGCTGGAGAGTATAACATAGGATACCAGTCTTGTAAAATAATGTAAAAAGCCTGAACCCCTGTGTCTGTGGTGATAGTGGAATTAGCAAGTATTTTCTGTTCTGGTTTGTTATAAACTTGAAATACACAAATACTTTTCATTGTTGTGATTGAGCTTAAAAAACAACCCAGAGAACAAAATGTAATTTTTTTTGTTTAAAAATTAAAAAAAAAGAGATTCCTAATCTTATTTTTGTCATGTGTCATGTATGCCTATCTGGGAAAAGTTATCAGTAATAGTGACCCAGTTTTAGCTCTAGAGTAAAATAAGGTCATGAGCAAGGACACTGCCAGTGACAAAAAAAGCAAGGCTAATTAGCCACAAAAAAGCCTTATGCATAGTTGATACTAACTTCTTGTGAAAAATGTTGTGAGAGTGTATATGTGTGTTTGTGAGTATGTTTATATATACAATTATTACATGGAAGTCAGTATGGCACACCATAACCTTGGAAAAGTGTAAACATTTTAATTTAGTTTCTTGTTTCACAACCCCTTCTTCAAACCGTAAGATGCTGAGGCCCACAGAGGGACTGTCTGACTTGGTGCCAGAAATTGATGGGCATAGTTTGTATAGCATCATATAGTTAATGTGAGCTTATGGTTTTGTGTTTTCCTACTCATAGACATGAGGGAAGAGAACACATACTTTTAATTTTTTTTTGTTAATACCACTGGATTCAGCAATAGACAGCGTTTCTTGCTGATTATTTCTTTGGGGAGTGAGGAGTATGTCATGTTGTGTTTAAATAAAGATAGGTTGTACTAAGGGCTTATTTTGCATCTTGAAAAGAAAACTTTAGAGTTGTTTTCCTCCTTGCTTAACAATTGTAATGAAACATTTTGTATGTTACCCAGCTGTGTGCTTTTAATGAAGTCTGTCTGGCTCTTGATTATTTGGTTTTTTTTTTCTAGTGAACATACTTGGTATAGCACAGATAAAAAAAAATCCCCCGCACCTAATCTGTCATAATTACATTTTAAATTTCTTATAGAAATACTTCAGGGTAACTAAATCTTTATCTTCTTCTTTAATTAACAGAGGAGGAGCTCAGGAAGCTGAGAGAAGAAACAAATGCTGAAACGTTAAGGCAGGAGCTAGAAAAGGAACGACAGAGGAGATTAGAACTAGAACAAAGAGTCAATGAAGTTCTTAAAGCAAGGTAAGAGGAATATCTTCACTATAAAGCTGAAAGCCACTTGAGATCTCTCGACTGTCTCTGAGAAGTGCTGGTGAAAGCGTATGTTTCCAGCCTAGGTGCTCATAAAAGAAATTAATAGCTCACAGACAGAGCAGCTGTCTTTGTTTTTCTGTAAAACTAGATCATTAACATCCATGTATGTATAAGTTACTTGGCCATACATACTGCTGTAGCTACAGAAGTGCCATGACAGTTTTCTAGTTGAGATATTCTTCATTTCACCTTTTCTGATGCCCTCCCTCTGGGATGTTGCCTGCCAGGAGTTGCTGAATGCCAGAGCCTTTGCCATGCTATTGCATATGCTTTGCCTTTTCAAAACCTGTGTCTTCTCCAGACTGCCCAGTCCTTGTTACTCCTGTTCTAGCAGCAGCAAGGACATCCCAGTGCCACAGCACAACCCTAAATGTGTGGGAGTTGCTGGAGTTTGAGCCTTCCTTGCCACTACAGTGACAAATGGAAACACCCCCACATGCCTGCAGGTCCTTTCAGCCCCTAGGACATTGATCTTGACGATGGAAAGCATCATATGTGGTGTTGTCTCTCCTTAGTCTGCTTAGCTGGATGGACTTTAAGACCACAGCAATTGCTTGGTGGCCACTTGTGTACATAGCTGTCTGTGTTATCTTCCTCAGCAGGAGCTGAGATGACTTGGCTGAGCAGCAGGATCTGTGGCTCACCACCAAGTGCTGTTGTCGGGGGTAGTGCGGGCTGAGTTGGGGATCACATGCTATAAGCACTGCCAGTTGCTTAGAGGTGACAAGCAAGAGCAAACAGGCAAAACGTTTTGCTTGGATATGAGGCTTCCCAGTGCCATACAAACTCTTCCCAGCCTCCTGCTTCTCAACTGTAAAAATGCCTTTCTGCTCAGGCCAGCAGTCCACTGGTATCCTGTAGCAATGAAAGCAGGAACATTTATAGGAAACATGTGAGCCTAGTTGCTTTCTGTGGTCTGTCTGCTTCCTGCTCCTGTGGAATTATTGAATTGTTTAGTTTGGAAAAGACCTTTAAGATGGAGTTCAACCATTAACCCAGCACTGCCAAGACCAGCACTAAACCATGTCCCTGAGGGCCACAGCTACACATCTTTTAAATACCTCCAGGGATGGTGACTCAAGCACTTCCCTTTGTGGCCTGTTGTAGTGTTTGAGAATGCTTTTGGTGAAGGATTTTTCCTAATACCAAATCTAAAACTCCCCCATGCAACGTGAGGTCATTTCTTCTTGTCCTATAGCTTGTTAGTTGGGAGAGGAGACCGACCCTCACCTTACTACAACCTCCTCTCAGGTAGTCGTAGACAGAAATGAGATCTCCCCTGAGTCTCCTTTTCTTCAGGCTGAACAAACCCAGTTCCCCCAACTCCTCATCATAAGCATCCACAAATACCTTATTTAAGGGTGTCAGAAGGTACCTTGCTGTCTTTCACTTCAGTCTCTGTTTGCATACCTGTTATCCATGAATTTGTTTAAAATTCTGTTGGAAGTGGTGGAGCTATCTTCCACTTGAAGCTATGGAGACAATACATTGACTGTAAAGAAGCAATTTATTTGCTTTTCTTTTTAACAGATTCCTTAGTGCTTTCAAGAAATGCTCCATAGTTACAGAATTGTAAGATTTGATTAATAACTCTACAGCATTCAGTTTATTTGCCATCCTTAATGAGTCCTTTCTCCTCTTACCCTTTACTCCAAACTGAGGAGTTCCAGCTTTTCCACTTCTCCTTAAGAGTACTCCATCTCTTTCATCAATTCAGTTGCCATTCTTTAACCTTTCTGTGTTAAGAGGCTGAATTCATGAAGTATTCAGTGTTGGTGGACCAAGGCTTTAGATGTAAGATAAATTAGGCTTTCCCTCTTGCTCTCAGTACCCAGTACAGTGGGACTTTTTTAGGTGATGTTTCACAGTGATGGTTTTCCAAAATCACTGGTGCTGTGCAAGGCTGGTCTATGTGAAATCTTGACCTGTGCTGCCAGGTCAGCTCAGAAGGGCTTTTCAAAGGTCCTTGTGGAGGAGTCTGGTTGCCAAGCCAGCACCACAACTGTGCAGTGGGAAGATGGTGCAGAGCTCTCTGGTCTGGGCTTTTTAAGTGCCATTTTAGAGTTGCTCTTACAGCTGGGATGTGAGAGTGCATTTTTATTGACTGTGCTGGTTGGTCTGGCTCTGTATCTAGAGTGAGGTTGCCTGGTTGAGTGGACAGTTGAAGAGGAGAAACTTGGACCTGTCCCTTGCTGAGAGTATCTGTTAGCTCAGTAACAGCTGCACAAAGCACTGGGTGTTGTTTCTTGCCATTGGTACATGAAACTGATGCTCAAGAAAAGGATTCCTTCTCTCTGTGACTTGCTGCCTTGAAGAAGTCATTTGACATGCAAATTCCTCATGCTTGTCTATGGCACTGGCATAGGGCTTTGGCTTTGTCCTGGCAGCAGCTATGCCTGGACTCCAGGTCATGCACAGAAAGGGAAAGAGATCTCCTCATTGCTGGGAGTCCTGGAGGAGGGTGAGGACCCATCTTCTTCTGCAGGCAGGTACTCATCACCCTGCTCTGCTTCAGAATAATGGCTCAGAGCCTGATCTGGCCCACTGCAGCTTGTGAGTACAGGTTTTATAGAGAAAAGAGATGGAAGGTCTTTGTTTATTGGTATTTGTGTCAGCATCTATGCCTTGTTGGATTGTGGACAACAGCAGATCTCTCACAGCCATGACATTGCTAAATTAAGGTAGGATGATGTAACTCCCTGAGTGTTGTATTCCCATTTAGATGTCCTAAGGATTATACTAGTCCTGTTAGCTTGGCTATTGCACTTGGGGATTACGTTCAGCCTGTTATCCCCTCTACCCAAATGTTTCTCTAACTAGCCTTAGTACTATTTCAACCTTTTTGTGACAGGTGGGATACATAAGGTGACAACAAAACAAGACTTTGAAAATTTTTCAGTTTCTACCCAGGAGAAGAAAAATTTGGTTGTCTATGATTTTCCTTATCTTGTGCCTCATTGTGCAAAATTATTCTCTGCTTACTATATTTTGTACTTCATTGTGGACATTTAAAAATACTTTTATTAGGATTACAGGTAAAATGTTGCCTTAACATGGTCAAATATTTATTTAATAGGCCACATGGATGCCTGATGGAAACTTAATTTTATTAAGCAAAGTAACTGTAGAAAGTTCTCTCTACTTACAATTTACCCAGCTTCTCAGGTAATTGCACAATTTTAAAATACATACTCATATGTTCCCTGCTGGGGGACTGAGCAACTTTGTGGTACTTAGTTGAAGGCTTGGGTTTGCTTGTACTGTTCTTTTTGCTTGCAGAAGTGAACTGCTAATGAAAACCATGCTGTGGTGTAAGAAGAAGGAAATTATTTTAAAAGTTACAGTATTCTAAAGTATTTGTGAAGCAGATCAATATATGTAGCAATATAAAACATGATGCAAAATGTTTGGCAAGGAGAAAACAAATTCACAATCTAGGGGATTTTTTCCCTAGTGAAGAACATGGGCTTCCTTCATTGAGTTCACAGTTGTGCACAGGGAGGAGGGTGGAGTGGAGTGAAAGAAGAAGATTTTTAGTGGTTTTGTTTGTCATGGTTTTTATTAATTTATGTCTGAGTATTCAGAAATATGCTGGCCTCAGCTGAAGTTTTCCACAGATACAGTTCAGGACGTCCCAGCATTTGGTATGGCAGCAGAAGCTTACGACATTTTGCTAGTGGAACGATACTTAAATAATCTGGAATTGTCTGTGGGAGCTGTTACTGCCATATTTTACAAACTAAGCTACAATCACACAGTAAAAAAAAAACAAAACAGAACAAAAAAGTTTTGCAACAACACTTACCAGCAGTGTGTGGTTTATGCAGCAAACCTTTTTATTGGTATCATTGTGAGCTATTTTTACAAGGATCAGATAGACAATATTTCTGTGTAAGTCACTATTCCTTCATTGTGCATGAGAATAGCAAATGCTTCTGAAGTGTTTGGTGTATTTTAATACAAGGGAAGGAGTTGCAAAACACGAAAATTATATAACTCATTTTTTTAACAGCTCTTCAGGTTAAGAAGCCATGCATACCTGAAAGATATGTCTTTAAACTAGGCTGAGAAAATACCTCCTTTATGCTTAGTTTTGCATGTATGAGGTTGGAATGTCCTTTAGATGGAAGTGCCTACACATTCAGGTTGCTTTGAGCTGTAGGAAAGATGTAACAGCCTTGAATGGCTTCCACAACAGCAGTTGAAAGATTATGGTGGGTTGTTTGTGAACTTGGAGTTAGCCTGTGGGAAAACTGCTTTGAATAGGTCTAAGAATGTCCTGGCAGTGACTGCACCTGTTGTGTGCAGCAGCTCTGGTCTGCACCCAGTTTTTTGGGGGAGTCTGTTGTTCACATACATCTCGACTCACAGCTCTATTCAGGGCCTAATATGCACAAACCAAAACTGTTTATTTAAGGGAAATGGCCTTCAGTGTCAAAGCTCCCTTAACTTTTGTGTTGTATTTTCAGCTAAAAAAATAATGCTTTGGTGCTTTTCCGTGAGGCAGCAGTGAATGGACACTGCATCAGAGTGTGCTGGTTGTTTTTGAGTGGAACGTGTGTACTGGTCATGAACAGCTCTAGTGTTCATTGATATTGATGCTTCCCTGACTTTAGTATATGAAAAAGAAAGAAACAAAAATTTGTGTTTGTATCCTCCACTGTTTGAGGTTGCTCTTAACCTGTTTCAAACAGCCTGTGCTTTCAATGGCTGCAATGTCTAGTTGCATAAAGATGACTTAGCCTTACATTGGGAATGTGTTGATGTTACCAGGTACACCTTTTTTCTGGGTGGAAAGTGTGGTCTGAGAGGAGTTAATGCAGCTTGTTTTCTTAGGTTCAGGCTGTGGTTAGTAATCCCGCATAGGAACACAGTGTTGTTCTGGGGACTGTTCATGTTTTTCAGCCTTTTAGCTCATCTCTGGCTTGAAGAGTGGTTCAGACACTGTAGGAATGATAATTTCTCCCCTCCATCAATAGTCTTGATGAACTGGATGGATCAACATGACCTGGTTTTGGAATTAAACTTCCCAGTAGGTGTGCAAGCCTAAACAATGAATTCTGAGCTTCCTGGCCAAGATCTGTCTGAAGCGGCTAATTATAACCTGATTCACAGGTGCAGTAATGAGCTGTCATTAACCTGATGATTCGTAAAGGTCAGGTTCTTCATGGGGAAGAAGTAACAGGCAGATGGTGAGTAAGACATTGCCAAAAAAAATGAAACAAAAGCATCAAGAAAGGCCAAAGCCAACTGTCATGTGCTCCTGATGGAGCCCAGTAAGGCTGCTGTACAGAACTACTTCTTGATGAGATTTCTTTGATTTTTTTGCCCAAGAAACATTGGGAGTAATGACGCTGTGCTGCTTCTGAAAATACATCCCAGCATGTCAAAGGAAGACCGCGTCTGAAGACTCTGTCAGCTGGCAGTGGTGGGATCCCCTCTTGGTTCTACCACAGGAGCTGTTCAGGTGTGACACCACGCCAGGCAGTGCCTCCACACAACTGGAGTGGGTTGAATAACTGGCTCCTGCCTGTTTGAACCTGCTTGTGAATGGCTGCCCCCTTTCCACCTACATGTGTCTTCAGCTGCAATGAAACAGAATTACAGTGACAGATTTCAGATGAAAATGCCCAGCTATGTGGTGTAATCATCTGGTGTGCTGATAGCGGAAAACAAGACACCACTGTATAATAGCTGATGCAAATTTGATCATGTTTATTGCTGTTTGTCTTTTAAGAGCTAGAAATGGAGGAGATGCAGGGGTGTGGGAGAAGAAGCAAAGATAGGCGAAGTTTTGAGGTGAGGAACCCATGGCTTGCATAGAAACTGGAGCAGAAATGGCACAGGATCCACAGTTAAAGTTTATCTAGATAAAATAAACTGGTGGAATTTCAGGTGGCTTTTGAAAAGAAGAGTTGCTGCAAATACAGAAGCCATGGGGAAAAGTCTTGGCGAGTCATGAAAGCAAGTGTCTTTGAAAGCAAAAGCCATTAAATTGACATCATCCACTCTGATGAATGTCCAGTTATAATCCATAAATCACTAAATTGCTTCTAAATGTTCTTTTTAGAAATGAACAAGGATGTGGAAAGCTCATTAAGAATGGGGAATGCCTAGGAAGGAAGAGAGGTGACTAGTTATAATAGTTTCTCCATCATACTTGTTGATGTATGGTGATGTTGAGGCAGCACACATTGGTAACAACCTTTTCCATGTGCAGACGCTACAGTGAGATCTTTTCCTAATGTCCTTTCTAGAGGAACAGCTGGAAAGAGGACTGACTGTCTGTCTGTCTGTCTGTCTGTGTTGCTGCAATCTGCCCAGTGGAGTGGGATTGCTCTTCATTTGCTGACCATGTTTCACTTGATTCCATTCCTGAGGACCAAATGATGAAGGAAACATTTGAAAGTACCTATATTGTCTGATAAATGAGTGATAATGAAATTGGACAACTGACACTTTTGTTTCAAGAAGTAACCTTTTCCATCATACAACTCCCTGTGAAGTAAAGCTTGCTGTGGCTGGTGTTATGTTTTCAAAGCTGCTGCTTCATTAGAAAAATCTTTCTGTAAGATACCTGCGTGGATGGCTGAAGACTTTGAGACTGAAGCCTGAAGTATTCTCAAGACAAGTTGGCAGTTGGAGGCTGTGTGCAAATGTAATTTGCAGCCTTGCACATGTGCAGAATTGTTGCGGTGCCTCTGGGGGTGGCAGCCCGGCCGTGCCAGAGCCACAGGGGCTGAGGCAGCTGGGGGTAGCAAGCCACGGGGGCTCCCCGGCCAGGGCGGCAGGGGCGGTCCCCGCCCACAAGGACAGCTCATTGGTTCCTGTGCCGGTGCGGACAGCCAACCCGCTGGCTGGCACCCCTGTCAATCATTGTAATCCTCCGCAGTGATTGGCTCTCTCCCAGCTGCCCTTCCCTCGCTTCCGTACTATAACAGACGCCCCTGACCTCCATTTTGTGTCTTTTACCGCAATCTCCATGCTCCAGTAATAAAACCCTGCTGGCAATAAGCGGAAAAGAACCCTTCCTTGTCTCTTTATTTCCCTGCTTAAATTAAACCGCTGTGCGCAAACTGAGCCAAGATTCTGTAGGAGCTCTGATGCAGGCTCGACTCTGTTTAACAGAGACTGGGTGAAGCCAAGCTGCTTGCTGCTTTTCTCAGGACATGAGACCACTGCTAAAGGCTGCAAGTTACTCACACTTTCTACCCATGGCACAGAATGGCAAAAGTATTTGTGTTTTCAAAAATATGTTCTTTTTTAATGGATGAGAATTTTCTTGACTCATTTTGGAAGATGAGGCCAATGATGCCTGCTACTTGACATATATTTTTAGAACATTTTTGTTGCAGTTTTTCAGGCTAGTTCAATTTTGCAAGTTTTTAAAGATATTTTTCAAATTGGTTGGTATTTGTGTATTTTGAGAGTTTACAACGTTCTTAAATCATTCTTAACACCCATTCCTCTTGTGTAGTTGAGTGTTATTTGACCCTAGTAACGATGGCAGAATTCAAGATTTATGCATTAAACTGTGGTTTTGCTCTACTGCTGTGGTTATCACCTTGTGATAGGGAATCCCTTTTAATTTATTGCTGTGGGAAAAGTCATGGCTCTGAAGAGTTTCCCTGCAGGCATTGCAATGAATATACTGCACAAAGACATAAGTAGTACAGGAAATTTGATACTGGATTGTAGTAATAGGGTTGTTGTAAGATGAAATTGAGCTGTTGGTGACAGGAAGGCTAAACCCACCTCTCCTTCCAGTGGATGGTATTTCCTGGGATCCTGAGTGCAATGAATATTTTGAATCTTGTGAAAGGGTGTATGTTGGGTTTTCTCATGTCATGATTCTATCATCCCAACTATGGAAACCATGGAGGTTCTGGTGCTTCCTTTACCTAAAAGACAATTAAATTCTTCCTCTAACATTTCACATTGTTTCTGTTTTGTTTGTAGGGCAGAAGAGGTGCCTGCAGCTCAACAACCTGCAAAGCCACAGGCACAAGCCAATGGAACAGGTGAGCTTGGTCAGATCTCTAACAACACTTGGGTTCAGTTGGATTTTTTTCACCCCTTTCCTTTGATCCTTAGAAGATCAAACCTTGCTTCTGAAGAAGCTGAGCATGAATGACCATTCAAGCAACTTCTCTCTCTATACATGATTCTGCATTTACTTTTTGTAGTTGATTTCGCATACATGAGCAAGAAATTTATTGTGTATTGTAAAGCCTTTAGGAATGTAATAAAACCTATTGGCTCACTGCATCATTCTTGCATGCCTTGCTGATCCTTGACTTACCAGAAAGCAGGTGTAATACGTAGAAAAAATGTTCTATTTTGTGCTCAACTGCAGAAGTTCTGTTATGTCACTAACCATATTACTACTTTCTTCCTCTAAAAGAAAAGACATTCTGGAGAAGGAGTAAGCTTAAGAGTTATTATTAATTTTTTTGACACGGGCGCTGTCATCTACATTTCTCAAGCTGATGCTTATTATGAATTCAATAATGTAGTGATTTCTGAAAGAACTAAGGCAACAGTCAGGTTCTCAATCTTTTAGTACACTTGAACTTTCCTCCCCACACCTTGTGATGAGACTTTGGCTTTTAAATCTGCGGATTAAATCTGAAATTGCTTCTCCTGTACTCCCATAATGCCAATGCTTTCTGTTATGTGAACTACAACCTGCCATTTTTTTCTCTTGTACACTCAAAATTTATTTCTCAGTGCTTTCTGAAGTATTACCATGTGGGAAGCTACTTCATATTTTTATTTTCAAATGTAAGTGCTGTCTCAGCTGTAAACTGTCACTAGATTCCTTGTTTTTCTAGATATCGTTGTAATTCATTAATAAATAGTTTGATTCTGTTTTCTGAGCACCAGTTGCTTTTTCTCATGAGCTTAAATGCATCATTTTGGCTGTTGTAGTTGACTGATTAATCTTGCATGCATCTGTTTAATCATATATTAATTTTATGGATTTCTGTACTAAATTTGGTCCTGGAGTAATTATGACCAGTGTCCTTTTTTTTGACATTGCTGTATTGAGCTGTGTTTCCAAAGAACAGTCTGTCTGTTCCTTCTAGACATCAATTTTGTGAGTTACAGATGATTGTTTGTTCTCATTTGCCTTGCCTTAGGACTTTTCCCCTTACATTATTTCTGAGTACCTACATATTATATTTTTTGCCATGAAACTGACATACAGGAAGTGTGTGTCACTTCATTATTTTGCTCTATAAGACTTCCCAGGTAGTGTTATGACTGTATATTTCATATATAGAAAGTGGCATTTGCAGCATAATTTCTGAAGCCTGACTTTAGAAAGAAAGAAACTGCGTGTTTTATTTGTATAGCTCTATAGAGGCACACACACACACAATCTTTACAGACTGTCAGTGGTTGGAAAGTGGTAGTAGAAATACCTCTTGCAGAATCTTGCTTCTCTTTCCACTTCCCTTTCCTGTCAAATCCTCGTGGCTGCAACATGGTTGTCCAGCTCTCTGCTCGGGAGTGTTTTGCTTTGCACTTGCTTTTCTCAAGGTGACCCTTCAGCACAACAGGAGCACTGAGATTTACATCAGTCTTGTTTACAGAAGCCTCTTAACCAGAAAATGTCTTTACTGTGTTTGCTAAAAATTATTGTTTGTTAGGGTGTTTTGCTCTTTTTACTTCTGGTAATAAGATGCTTCCATGTCCTGTGCTAAGAGCAATGAGGAGTCACCTTTAGTCTTGTTTTACCAACTTAATGCAATCGGGGTTCTTGTGCAATGGCAGAAGTAAATTGTGAGTTTCCACTAAGAGTCTTGGTGAAGGACAGGGAAGCTGTGTGAAGTCTGCTTCCCAACAAAGCACAGTGTGCAGGGGCAGAAGTTGGATAAAGATGTCTCCTGACCTTTAGTGCTTCTCTCTTACAGATAAGCGTAGTCACACGTTCTGTTCGAGACTCCAGAAGTGGTTCTGTGACAAATTTGGGGAGTATCTTGAGGACTTCAGATTTCAGCCAGAAGAGAATACAGTGGAAACAGAAGAGCCACTTAGTGCTAGAAGGTAAATTCCTAATGTGATTGTGAGAAATCATTGGCTTCTTTACAAATTGCCTTTTTTCTCACTCTTTTTTTTTTTATTTTATTTTAATAACCTTTTACATGGTTTCAGCAAGTGTTTCAGTAACAAGACTGAAAGTACAGAACCATCTCAAAAGTTTTGTGAATGCTTTGGACAAAACATGAAATTTTAAGTTTATCTGCTGTCTGAGGTTAAATAAAATTTATATTATTTAGTAGGTTTTGTCATATGCCTTCCAAAAACTGTGAATAAAGCCTTAGTTAGGCTGAAGAGCTTTTACACGTCAGTTTTTGGTCTGATGCAAGATAGACTGTATTGGTTACTAGAAACACATTTTGTAACAGGTAAGAATGCAGCTTTATGTGCATACAGTTTATAACTGTGAGCAATATTTCAGGGACCAAATGTACAAGTGTGCACTAGTTGTCCATTTAACAAGTTGCTTTTATCTATTATTTTTCAGGTTGACTGAAAATATGAGAAGATTAAGTGAGTACTTAGCAGTATTTTATTTGTTTTATTCATGGTGATAGTTCTAGTTTCACTTGGGAGAATACTTGTGACTTGTTCTCAGTGGTGTATGTGCATTGGCTTTAGAATACCTTTAAAAAAAAAAAAAAAGTATTAAACACGGACACTCGGAGCTCTCCAGAGCCTCGTTGTCACCAGTGATTTCCAAGTCTTGATCTTCTCTAAGGGCTTGGTGTAGGCTGCTGGAGCAGAGCAGATGGAAGTGGTGCTTGAGTCCATGACCTCCTCCAGTGCCTTGGGTGTGCCCTTCCACTTTAGTACTGCAGATGTTTAAGGAAATTCACTTTTCTAATTTGGTTGTTGGTGATTTACAAGTGATGAAACCACTGTCAGCTGATTCTAACAGTTGTGTTTTTTCTCCACTTCTGTTTTAGAGAGAGGTGCCAAACCTGTTGCAAATTTTGTGAAGAATCTTTCTGCCTTATCAGACTGGTATTCTATCTACACTTCTGCTATTGCCTTTATTGTAAGTTATCCTACTCCTCCAGGAGTAGTAAGAACTTTAAAAAATATGTTATTTCCTGAAATTTGTTGAAACTGCCATATCTGAGTAGGGGTTGTGCTACAGTTCAAGTCAAAGCAAGTAGTGTAATTTTGTTTAACACAAAATGCCAGTAATTGTCACTTCAGTTATATATAAAGCCACTTAAATTGTCTATCCTGGGTTTCTTGTAGCACAGTTTTGTAACTGTTAAAATAACTTAGAACTGTGTGGGTATTGTTCTCTCCTTTCCTGATTCTTGTCTGCCAGTCCTGGTAATTTGATGGTTACTTCAGCCTCTGCAGTTTCTTCTTGTCTAGGGCTGAAATGGTGATAGGTGTTATGCTTGATAAGAAACTATTGTCCCCATCAGGGCTCTTTGCCATTTGTTAGAATCATACTGCTGAGAGGCAGAATGCCTTGATTTCTGTATGATTCAATGTGCAAACATCAGGTCTGTGAGCTAAATTCAAGTATTCCCGTGCTATCTAAGGAGATTTGGATGCTGCAAAGAGACATAAGTATCTAGTGGAGTTTTGATTTGTTTTCCTTCTAATTGTTTATTAAATGATCTAAGTTCTTTTGGTCACTGTGTATGAAATGTATTTCTGTCAAAGAAATTACCAGTAGTTGTATCTTAATGAACCTGTGTGGTGAAAATGTCCAAACCCTTTTTGTTAAATAATCCCTCCCTGCAAGTTACAGATCGTACACTATTTTGCATGGCACAGCTGAAGGAATATTGAGGAGACTTTCCCCTTCCAGTGCCCTGTCTGTCCCTTCTCCATATCTGCTGATTTTTCTCTTGTCTCACCTGGTAAACCCATTTTTCAGATAAAAGCTGAAAGGAGAAACTTGAGCTGGTTTTTTTGGAAAGCTCTGGGACCTGGGAGCCAGAGCAATGTTTCACTTCGGGGTTATCAGTAAAAACTCCAGTGTCTCTCACAGAGAGACTGTAGTCTCTATTTTCAGAAGCTGGGAAGGAAACAGAATACCTTTTGAAGCTCTTTGTGTTTGTATTTGTTACATAAAACAAAACCTGTTTTCCTACCATCTTGGTAAAATTTGGGGATTTAATTGATCTGAAGTAATAGAGTGAGAGTTTATCCTGTTGCCCAGTATGGGGCTAATTGCTATAACTCTTCTTCTGTAGCATTGCTGACCATATCATGGTCTTGTAGCAGATTCACAGACTTCAGGGTTTACTTCTTTTTTCCCCCTCCATCCCTTCAGGTAATTGTAGTGTTGGAAATACTCAGTACTGTCTCTCAGGCAGCTGAGAACTAGTTAAGTGTAATCTCTGGAGATTTGGTTCATTCTTAGTTTTGACTTTGCATTCCTGAATGCAGGGCTGTTGTCAGCCATGGGGTGGCTAAAATTTATTAATTATTTTGATAGGAATTGCATGATTTTGAGCACAACAGCACAGCGGGAAATGATATTTCATGCAACTCATTGTACCCCAGTTTGTAATCCACATCTCTTTCTTTGTTTCTTCTTAATCTGCAGATTTACATGAATGCTGTATGGCATGGCTGGGCCATTCCTATGTTCTTATTTTTAGCAATTTTGAGGTTATCCCTAAATTACCTCATAGCCAGGTATTTGCTTAAATACTAGCTTGTTCTCTTAAGTAATGCTTTTCTTGAAAGATTTTTTTTATTCTTGTATTGAGTTGTAAACTGTTATCTTTTCTAATATTGTGAGCTAATTTAACAAATTGAAATTCAAACTCAAATATCCTTAGTGTCATTGCTCAGTTTCTATAATATTTTAACTATTATAGGGAATTATCTTTGTATCCTGTGACTTGGGTTATCATAAATAATGTTGCATGCTCTCAGACTAACCCCTCAGCACACTGAAATTCTGAAATAAAATTCTGCAGCATTTAGAGTACTTGGAGAACATCACCTTCAATATTGAAGTCTGCTGTTTTTCCCAGCAGAGAATTTTCACCTACACCTAAAATGGCAGTTTTGCCTTTTTCTGTAGCTCTTGGCATACTTTATGCAAAGTATCTTCCATCTGTAAATTCAGTCTCTTTTAAAAACTAAGACTGTGAGGGGTTTTTTAATGCACCATAGAATGATGCAGAGGACCTTAATGTGCATATTGTGAAATAATTTTCTGACTTCTTAATTGATACTCTGTTGGACATTGTATTCCCTGAAAATTGCTGGTAGCTAATAGGCTTCTGAATAAGTTGATGCAATTTTGTTCACATAAAAAATAAGAGAAAAATCCTAATCCTTTACTGCATGCACACCATTAAGTTTTGTTGTGAAACCCACAAGAAGTGATTCTGTTTAGTATCTGCTTAACTAATATTTTTAAAGCTGGTTGTTGTTGGCCACTTGTGCTTCTGTTATGTTGTGGGTTCTTCATTAATTTGGGGATTATATTATTTACTTTTAAGCCATAAGTGCTTATTGCAGAAAACTAGTTTTTAACCTTTTCCAAATAATCCATGTTAACAGGTGGAGTTCTTGCTCTCTGTAACTGTTTCCATATTTTCTAGGGGTTGGAGAATACAGTGGAGCATTGTGCCTGAAGTTTCTGAATCCATGGTAGGTCTTTGATCAGCTTTGCCTGTACACCTACAAAAAAAAAATTGCACCTTTAAACTTTCCTGTATGTCTGTGTGGGTAGTTGTGAAAGGAAGGAAGAGCAAGGTGCAAGTAAAGACACTACATTTTTTAAATTTCTCTAGTAATTTAAAAGTCTTCACTAACAGCCCTCTTAGGTTCAGGTGCTTCACCCTAAAATATTCCAAAATTAAAACACATTTTTGAAATTAATTTTGATTAGTCGGCTTGGGACAAATTAGGCCCTGTGGGATCTTCAAGAAGTCTTGTATTATGTTTTCTTTAAGCTCATCAAGTCCAGCTGTTAACGTAGCATTGCCAGCTCTGTCATTGAGTCTGGGTACATGTCCCTAAGTGACAAATCTATGTGTCTTTTATATAGTTCCAGGGATGGCGACTCCACTTCCCTGGGCAGCCTGTTTCAAGGCTTGACAATCCTTTTTTGTGAAAAAATTTTTCTGAATAGCCAGTCTAAATCACTCCTGGCACAGTTTGAGGCCATTTCTTCTTGACCTGTCACTTGTTATCTGGGAGAAAAGACTGACCCCCACCTCACTGCAAACTCCTTTCAGGTAGTTGTAAAGAGTGATAAAGTCTCCCCTGAGCCCCCCCAAGCACTGAAAACTAAAAAAAATCAGCAATGAAAGACATAAAAAGTACATCTGAAACAAGGGAGGAAATGGGTAATTTTAGATACTATTTAAAGTGAGAGGACTATTGCCAAGAATGTTGAGGGGTCGCCTTGTTCTGATGAGTTTTGTAAGATACATTTTATCTGAGCTGGAAATGGATGAATTGTCTCTTTCTTGCCTAAGGAGCCCCCAAAAGAGGACCTGACTGTGTCTGAAAAGTTTCAGCTTGTTCTGGACGTGGCTCAGAAGGCTCAGGTACTGTGCTGCTCTCTGGCTGCATCCTTACAGACAAGGAGGTTCACAGTCCAGCTGGTCAAAAGATGTTGTTATGCAGCATGTGAAAACAAATGCTTAAAGATGCAATACTTTTCTTGCAAAGGGAACTTTACCTACGAGCAATGGAGATCTCATTAAGATTCTTGGAGATTCTGAAATGGTGTGATGCCTCAGAGAACTGGTTGAGGTTCTCTGACCACAGCTCTGAGTCAGCTCCAGAGGGCAACAGAAGTAACTTCTCACAGTTTTCTACCTAATATGTGCATATGAACTTCTGATAATGTAGACTGAGTGATGAATCTTACCAATGTACTGGAATGTGGATCCATATCCCAAATGTGCTAGTCATAAAACTGATGTAGGAGATTCTGTTCCTTTAAGATTTACTGAAGGCTGCTGTCTGTTTAGCTGTGTTAATTCAACAACTTGCACTGCATCTCTAAAATAGCATGTTTTAAAAAACTCCACCCCCTTCAAGCCCTGAAATCTGCTGGTGTGGGAGAGGCTGAAAGAAGGTTTTCTCCCAGCTCCATGAGTTGGTTGAGGTAGCAGCTGAGTGACTGCACCATCCAGTTGAACTGCAGCCTTGTGCCATATCTGATGTGCTGCTGCCAAAAGGGCTTTAACCTTTCCCTTGCTGACTGTGAATGCTCAGCTCCTTTCTTCTGCTGGGGGTGGTGCATACATTTATATGAACAGCTTTAAGAGTTTATTGGAAAGGTGACATTTTCAGGTGCTCTGATAGTAAGGATTGGTTGGAGAATGTGGTCCATAGTCCT
The DNA here is from genome assembly GCA_013398175.1 of Climacteris rufus. Taxonomy (NCBI): domain Eukaryota; kingdom Metazoa; phylum Chordata; class Aves; order Passeriformes; family Climacteridae; genus Climacteris; species Climacteris rufus. The sequence continues at coordinate 1,278,120 of VZRZ01001706.1, read as the reverse complement.
GAGCAGGGGTCAGTTGCATCAAGAATTGTTGGAATTATTTGGAATCTATTATCTCCAAGGGTTTATTATAAAATCTGATAATGATCTGTTTCCAAGAAGCTAATAGTAGTTTTGATGAACTTAGTAACCACTTCCTGAAATTTCAGTGCTCAAAATGTGTGAAGAAACCTTCTGTTTTGTCACCTACTGACAGAAGCTCTTAAGTCTTAAACTGACACCTTAATTTAAAATATTTCCAGTAATGTAAATGCTTTCCAGTCATGACAGTGGCATTAAATAGTTTCTTCACTTGTAACAATCAATCACAAATTACAAAACAAGGTGTTAAATGAGATGGAAGTCATCAAGTATTGCTATTATGTTCTGTATTTACGCAATTGTGAAGTATATAAATGGCTAAAAATCAGTTTAAAAAATCACTTCTGGGAATTACTTGCCAACAAAGTCATATAATTGTTGGTTTCCATTATGTGGACAAAAACTCCTAAAACAGTGCAGGACGTGTTTTTAATTCTCTTGCTTCCTATGCAGAACCTTTTTGGCAAGATGGCAGACATACTGGAAAAAATTAAAAAGTAAGTTATCTTACATGAGGCTTTCTTCCCTTTTGAAACAAGACTTGGGACCAATATGTGGAGCACTAGTAATAACATTTTGCTTCTGTTTTGTTTTCAGCTTGTTCATGTGGGTCCAGCCAGAAATAACACAGAAGCTCTACGTTGCTCTTTGGGCAGCTTTTATTGCATCCTGCTTTTTGCCATACAGGATTATTGGGCTTGCATTGGGTAAACACAATAAATAATTGACCTGTTACAGCCTAGACTTAATGGTCAAAACTTACATGATCTTTTGAGGGAGAATTTTAGAGTTTAAGAGAGAAAACCTACATTAATAAATCATACAGTGTTTTAAAGTATTTTCATCATGCTTGGCATCATTTGTCATAACCAGTTTGAAAAACCATCTCAGAATATATAATAGAATATATCATAGTATAATAGAAAAAGATAATGCTTTTGCTTCTTGAAGAGGAGAAGTTCATGATGAGCTGTTAAAACTTTTCAATCTGTCAGCTATAAGGCTCCTGGAATATCCTATATATTGAGGGTTTTTTGCTCATACATTCTTGTAAATGAAATGTGTGGCACAACACAGGGGGCATGAAAATGGCAGGATAGAAAAAAATTAAGAGTTAATGGGACTATTGGTAAAACCTGGAGGACAGGCTGGACAAAATGAACAGACTACTGAGGGTGAAGTCACAGCAGATACTCAGTCTAAACTGGGATTTGGAAAAAGGGTTTTCACTACAGCATGAGACTTTTTTCTGAGGTATGAAGCCCTGTTCTGTGAACCAGGAACTCTCATTTTTTTCATTTAAGTAATTATATTATCAAATGAATATTTCTTTTAGTGGCACCAAACTTCAAATTTTGTAAGCTTGAACATAAATGTAGGTTTGCTTGACATGGCAATTGAATTTAGATGTGTGAGGAATTATTTTTTTACTCTGACTCTTAGGAGATCTGAATTGCACTCAGTATTTGAGAGAGTACTTTAAGCCCATTTTGATCTGGCAGAATGCAAAGAAGTAACTTGTATAGGAGTTGGATCTGGAAGACAGAGTTTTATGTAGTACATGAGAGCCCTCTGTTGCCATTTAAATTCTTGCATGAGCTGCAGAGTTGAATGCTCTTGCGAGTTTTTTGTTTTGGTAGCATATCATGTTTCCAGAATGCTTCTGGTAGTAGGGAACACATGTTTGAATTATTTAAATGTTCTGCATAATAGTGGCTATGTAAATGGTTTAAAAGAACTGGGCATGGGGAGAAAGGATATGGACAGGGGAGGGAAAGAAAAATAATTTTCTGGTTTTGGAATAAGAATCAAAATTGTAAACCCAAGATAATGGTTTAATACTGTGACTGAAGATACAGAATTTGTTTTCACTTGTGAACTTCTGAAAATATGATCAAAACAGTGATGTTATTAATGCCTCTTCAGCACTCATACTGAAGTGACCTTTTTTTCAGGACTCTATGCTGGAATCAAGTTTTTCCTTATTGATTTTATCTTCAAACGATGCCCCAGACTAAGAGCTAAGTATGACACTCCTTATATCATCTGGATAAGTCTCCCAACAGATCCTCAGCTCAAAGAAAGATCCAATGCTACTGTGTCGAGACGGGTAAGGGTAATGAATCTTTTTGTCCTGTGTCCTCAGCCTCTGAAAATCAGATCCCTTTCTCCCTTTTCCTTTTCTCCAGTGACTAGAGCACATTAAAGAGAAGGTTAATTAAATCCTTACAATCAATGTTAGTTCTGTTTTTTTATTGTTTTCACGATTCACGGTTTTTCTGTGGATTCTATTTCTTGTATGAAAGGAATCAATGATCAAAAATATGTATGTATAGATATACTGTGAATCATATGAAACTAAAGACAAATGTAACACCATTCATATTCGTACCAATTTCTCTAACATATGTTCTGTGTGATACTATTTTCAAATCTAGTCTTTTTGTATCCACTTTCTCTATTCTTAGATGTTCTTTTCAGTGGAAATTCACATGCTTAGGTAAATTGAAGAACAGTTAGTTAAAAAAGTTAATAAAGGCTTGAGTATAATACACGGCTTACTAATGGGATCATCATTAATAGGGGTAATAAAGTAGTTTACATATTTAGACATTATGTCTTATGGTTGTATTGGGTGACCTTTTAGCATAGTGGTGAAAAATTACTTTTCACCATGTTTGTTTCCCAACAGTACAGTTCTTTTTGTTAAAATGTCATAGTTAAATCATTAAGTATCATGTTTTGTGCATTTTAGTAAATTGTTTGGGGGGCTGGAATGGTAACTGAGTTGGGCTTTTCCATATCCCTGAATTTGTCAATGTTTATTATTTTAAAAATTGAAGTAGTTGTAGTAAATCTTGGGTCTAATCCCATTTTAGCATTTGCTTAGTGCCTCTTAGCACAGTATCTGATTGTGGAGATATCTGATCCGTGGAGTAATTGAGTACTGTCTGAAATGCACAGCACTGAGCAATAATCCAGCCTGGCTACCCAACTGGAGAGCAGAAGGGTTAGGCACGTGAACCCTCAGTTGTTAAATTGTGAAAGAGAAATCTGGGGGTGGAGAAATCTGGGTGGTGGAGCAGAGAGTGGTAAAATAACTGCAGCATAATCTGACTATTTCAGAAGGAAGTGGAAGAGAAATGCAGTCTATTACAGAAAGTGAGTCTTCTGTTCCTGTTTTCCAAAGGATGAGATGGGTAAATGAGCACTTGGATGAAGCCATCCATGGCCTGTATTTCTCTTGCTTGCAGAAGATGGTCTTAAAAGTTTCTGTGCTTCTCAAGCTTACAGGTTATCTATCACATACTGTGGTAGTTGTGACATCTTCTTGCTGGGTCCCTCTAATCTGCCTTAGAGGTGTAAAGATTCTGAATTGCTGAACTTGAGCCAATAGACTTAGAGAGTAATTATTCTGGCATTTCTTCATGGCTTTAGTTTTGCAAATAGAGCCAAGATTTTGTACTACCATGGCCTTGACTGGTCTTCCTGGAAAGGAGGTGCAGGACTGCATTACCTGCTTCCAAATGTCTTTGAAAACATTAACTTGATATCAGTAATTTTAGAGAAACTTTCTTACCCCTTGAGAGACTTCTGCAGACTATGCAATATGAAAAATAGATTTTTGTACAAAAACGTAAACACCAAAGAGGTTTTTAATTTTTATCATAGAAAAGGCAGAGCCCGAAAGCGTGTCCTACCAGCATGTGTGCCTTTGCTTTGGCTTGTCATTAAACAGCATCCAAGACACAGTAAACTTAGACACAATGCAATATTCATTGCTGTACCACCACTCTGACCCCGTGTCCTTAGAGAACAGTCCTGACAACGGTATCTGATGGGGAAAGGTTGTATGTCAAAAGCTGATGACAGATCAAGTGAAAAGGAATACCTCCAGGTATTCCTGCCTCCAGGCTGGTGGTGACGTTTTTAGACAATCAGGACTCTTCCAGCATTACAAATCCAGTCACTTTAGATTAGTTAGATTTAAGGCTTATCAAAGGTGAATGGAATGCTTTTTTCTCTTAGCAACAGACCACTGGTTGTCTCAGGCCTCAGTGGTAAGAGGAAACATTTGCATGTGTTAGGCAGGACTAGAAGTAAGGGCAGAATGTCTCATATTTTCAGCCACCAGATGGGTCATGGTACTGAAGTTTAAACTCCCTTTTTAAAATCTCTTTCTATAACAGGTAGGTAGGAATCAGTGTAGGAGAGAGCAGAAATGGTCCTTATTCCACCACAAAAAGCATTAGACCGCTTGCCCTGATCATTTTTATGTTTTGGGCCATGGAGCTTCACCTGGTCTTGCGCATGTGCAGCCAAATAACTTGTCTAAGAATACCCTCAGAAAATTATTTTCATCTTTAGTTTTACAGAAATTGTTGGAGAAGCTGTTATTTTCCTTGATTCCAGGGACTCAGCACTGCAGAAGGGCGGTAACTGAGACAATATTACAGTTACCATCAGCCATTTGCTTCCCATGTCAATTTTGTTTTTTTCCCCCTGAGGCATCACTGTATTACAGGTACCCTAAAAGGTGGATGGCATATACCCTCTGCTGTGCCTGTTTTGTCAGTCTGGTTTCTATTTAGCAATTGCAGTGCACATTTTTCATTTGCTTTGGGCTTCTTTTGTGAGCGCTAAATCCTGTGAAGTGTCAAGTCCTGCCAATTTAGTACAAAATAAAAAAAAAAGCAGCCAAAGGCTGATTGGCCTTCAAGAACATTGAGCTTAGTCCTGGGCCTCCACCTTGTCAGTTTGCCAGTTGTTTAACTTCATGTGTGTGGTGGGGCTAAGAATGGAGCTACCAATGCCAGCTTTGGGAATCATGTGGTGCCCCACCAAGATGAAAATGAAAATGTAGACAAGCTTTCCAAAGGAAACTGCCTGCTGTCCTTCCAGAAGCAAGGCTTGTTGCCAGGGCAGTCTCCAGAGGTTAAGGAGCTCTCTTTAAAAGCAGATTTTACTCAAGTGCTTTGGTTTTGGGAATTTCATACTACCTTTTTTTTCTCCCAAGGATGCTAACAGCCATTCAGATTTTATTTCATGTGTCAACACTCTCAAAATTCAGTGCAACTTCAAAGCAAAGATCAATGGCTGTAATGCAACCTGAATAAATTGAATTGGTGTGCTCTAACCACTCATAACTCTTTTTTAATTGCATTCATTGTGTGTAGTCTCTTGGTTTGTGAGCAAGACTTGCAGTGTCAACTCAGTTCATGTTTTATTCTGTGTATTATAGTGTTAAATAGATTTCCCTTTTTTCTTTTGTCACTGTCACATTTGTGTTGTTTGTTTCTTTTCCTGCTAGCTGTCAGGGCATGAAAAGGTATGGATCATAGTGTGGAAAACTTCCTTTCATTTTCAGCATTTGTATTCATAATGAGCTTATGCAGTTTTGTGTGGCTTTTTTTTTTCTCTTTTCTTTCTAAACTTCTTTTGTGCAGTAATATTTTGTTTATCTCTTGAAGACAAGCCAAGTACTGATAATATATTGTCTGTTAGTAGTCCCACTAGTTAGAGTCATTGGAGCTGTGTGCAGTGACTTAGCTGTATCTAATGAAATATAGACTTTACTGTAGAAAAATGATATTTTAAGATAGGTGCATTTAGCACCATGTGCTTCACCCCTGCAAAGGGTGGCCATCCACAGGCAGCACTTTGAAAGGTTATGTTCAGGTACCATATTAGAGGTCTGTGCTGTAGCAACAGTATAGTGCAGTAGTCCAAAGATAATTTATTGAAGTAGTTAATGAAAATTGTTGCATTATAGATTTTTAGAAAGAGTAGTTAGCTAAATTATTTTTAAGAGTGTAGCTTAAATGTTGCTGCTCAGATTTTGGAATTGTGTTTCTTTTTCTGCAGCTTCAAACAGCAGCATCCAGGAGTTATGTGGGCTCAAGTGCCCCAGCTGGAATAAGCAAAGATGAAGACACAAGTCGTTTTCACACCACCAAGAGAGGGAACTTCCATGAAGTATTTAACCTGTCAGAGAATGAACGTCCTTTGGCAGGTATGATGCCACAGGCAGGCTGAATTAGTAGAATATTTTTTAAAAAACCAAGGCTAGTTCAAAGTTGAATTGCTTCTCTGTGCATTGTATAGGTGCAAGCTTTTGATTAAAAAGTCTTGCTTTAAATTAGGATGAATGGAGATGGTCTCTTTTCATTCCATATCCTTGCACCTCTTTGAAAGAGTGCACAGCCTGGTGTGCCTTTTGTGCCTTTTATACAAATCCAATTATCAAGTTAAAGGGAATAATTGTGTGAGTGGTTTTTATTTTGTTTTTTTTTTCAATGAGTGTTAAAAGAGATGTTATGATGTCTAAAACACCTGATTTAGGCTTTTCTTTCTAACCACTTTCAGGTATCTAAAGTTTAATCATCAGCATTTTCTATTGTATAAGGAAACTGTTGGGGTAGTGCCTGTCTCTCTTTGTTTTTCTTAAACTGAGGTTTCTTGTTACGACTTTTCAGTGTGTGAAAATGGCTGGCGCTGTTGCTTGATTAACAGAGATAGGAAGATGCCTACAGACTACATCAGGAATGGAGTTCTTTATGTCACAGAAAAGTGAGTTATTGCACTCCACGCATTTCTTAGGAGGGAAATGCAAGACATTAAAGAATTTGAATCTAGAAGTGATCCCTTAACAATGTTTTGAAACAAAAAAGCCATTTCAGGGTGCTTTGGAACCTCAGAAAAGCATCATAGGAGAGGGAGAGCTGAACCTGACATGTGACAACACTTAACAAATGTGATTTTGCCTTGGAAAGGCTTGCATGGGAATGCCAAGTAGCTCTAAATAGACAGTTGTTAGTAGCTGCAGTTCTTGATGTGTATACTATACTTATTGTACATTACTAGAAAAGAAACCTAAAACCTAAGTGTATTTTGAAAGTTGTGATGAACAGCTGTTTGAAAAATATTTTCAGTTTGAGCTTTTTTTGAAGCAAGCTGAATGTATAGCTTCTTTGAAATGACATGTAGCAAAAAGAAAACTGAAAATCAAGCCTTGGTTTCAAATTTTTATGGGTGGATGGTTGGCTTTTTTTATTTCTTTACTTACCTCCCAGCCTCCCAGGACTGAATAACTATGGTCATTACTGTTTGGGTCTTAAACTGAAGTTCCTTTGGAGTCTAATGAAAGGAAGTAAAGCTCATCTGTATGCAATGTCACCTAGTGATGGAGACCACTCTCCACTGTTTAGAAATCTGAGCTTTTGTCTGCAGCACAATAACATGAAACTAACACAGTGTTTCTCATTAATCATCCTTTAGTATGGTGAAAGATGTATAAGCCTTTTGAGATTTGGTATTTCAACTGTTTAAGGGTATATGTCCCTTGTGTGTCTTTAAAATGCTTGTCAGGTTTAACCATTCAGTGCAGTAATGTAAATACAAGAATTTTTATGTTTGTATGCATCCTGTATGTTCTGAGCTCTCAGACACATCAGCCAGTTGCTAGAATTTATAAATGTTTGCTCTAAATTAGAAACCATTAGAACTGCATATTGTGTACTTCTTTCTTTTGTTTTAAAGGTTAGTTTAATCTGTGAGATTTCAAACTTCAGAAGAGACGAGGAATATTTAAGAGATTTATTTTAGAATACTGTATCAAAATGAGCATTTTCTTTTCTTGTTTTCAGTTACTTGTGCTTTGAAAGCTCAAAATCCGGCTCATCAAAAAGAAATAAAGTTATAAAGCTATCGGATATAACAGATATACAGAAGGTATGTCTGGTTGGTGTTACAAGTAGGGGAGAAAATTGGTTTTCTGTTCAGCTAGTCATATTTTACATTTTTGCTTTTGTTATTTTGAAAATCATGCCATTGATAATTTGTATAAATGAATTGTAATTCTTTGATCATTGATGTTTCCCAGAACTGCTTTCGGACTCAGCACAGGCAAATACACTCCTGCATTTTTTTTTAATTGAAGTTATGTTGTTTATTGACTCCAGTGTTGACTAGAGCTGCGTAGGCCTTCAAAAGATTTGTTGGTGGCAGGAACTGTGTATTACTAACCTGAGTTTGGCTGTGGATATTGGTAGATGGACCATCTTAAATGTAGGTGCCTCAGAGGGCACAGAATGACACTGACACAGAATTTTTGTCAGTGAAGAAAGGTAGATCATTAAAATAGCCAGACTGGGATGGGCTGGAGTTTCATCTAGTTGGGACCCATCAGTAATAGAGGCAAGAAGTGGATGCTTGGAAGCACAGAAACGGCAGTGTTGTCCTTCCTGTGGCTGAGGTTTATCAGCCTGTGGTTACTAATGCCTTTATTGATGCCTTGCATCACTCTCTGTGGTATTTAACATCACTTTTTGTTACCCTTTCTGAACTGATCCTTACCTTACACACAGACACCCCTGTTTTCTGCTTCACCCTGTACCACAGATTAAATCATGTTGAGCAAAGAAGCACCTCAGCCTGGTGTCTACTACTGCATGAGCACCTCTAGATTTTCAAATGAATTCCTTCTATTTATATGATGTGTCTCTAAAGCAGACAACATATGCTCAAATTAAATATTCCTACTGGAATTAATAATTCATATTAATGGATTTCAAACATTGTACTTAAGTAATGCTGGTTTGTTGTTTAGTAGGCCTTTACTGCCATAAAGGTCCTTTTGCATCTGTAGTTTTTTTAATGAAAATGAGACAGGGATCATGCAGTCAAGCATAAAGATGTGCTGTGCCTGGTTTTATTTGGAGGTGGGAAACCCAGGTCAGACTTGGAAGTCTTTTCCTCCCTGTGAATATTCCCAAGTTCAGCCAGCTGTGTTCCTTCTTGTCTTTATGGACTTTCTTTCCCCCCCAAAAAAGCAATGCATGCATGTCACTCAGTGCTGTGGTTTAGTTGTCAAGGTGGGAGGTCTTTCTCAACCTTAGTGATTCTATGACTGTGCAGCATGTTTTGCAGTTGTTCAGTGTGGAAGATATCTCATGTGTTTGCTTGTTTGTTTTTTTTTTAGTATAAAGTGCTCTCTGTTCTCCCGGGATCAGGGATGGGTATTGCTGTATCGACACCATCCACACAGAAGGTAATTAGCTGACTGTGTCTGTACTGCTGTGTTGGACTTCATTCCCTTCTCTTCCTCCTCTGCTTAGCCCCAGCATTTAGTCCTCTTACATCAGTGGCTGGCTTTTTTCTTTTTCTTTTTTTTTTTTTGAAATTCTCTTGTCTATTATTCAGTATGTTTGTCTTCAGAATTGTAATGAATTAAATATTGAGCTTGTTCTGCTGCATCTGGACTGTTTTACTCTAACACTTCAGCATCCTTGGTCAGGAGCATGGGGGCCGCTCTGCTGTGCAGTCTGAAACAAAAAGCTGTTGGCTTGAGAGTATCCATGGGGGAGGAGGCTTGGAGGTGGAAGGGCCTGACCCTCAGATGAAATTTTTGAGGAAGTGAAAAACATTAGAAACTAAGCCACATATTCAAGGATTTATAGAGGGAAAGGGGTTATTTTGTCTTTATCAGTGCATTTCTAGTACAATTAATCTGTTCCTATTGACTTGATAAAATTATACCTAGATAAATTTTTTTATTTTTCTGGACTGACATGATGTGTTTTTTTCTGTCATTTAGCCTTTGGTGTTTGGTGCCATGGTACACAGAGATGAAGCTTTTGAGACAATTTTCAGCCAATATGTGAAAATAACATCTGCATCATCCAGCAGTGAAAGCTAGTGTCTTATCTTGGAAGAGCTAAAGGAAACTTTCTTATTTTACGACTTGGTAGTGAAAAAAATGAACATCCTCATCTATTTTGCAATAATTTTTCTTGTCTGGTGGTTTATATTCAATCTGTTACATAAACCAAGTGTATTTTATATATGCCTTCATGTTTGTTTTTAAGGTTTTTGTAAAAAAAAAGACAAAAAAACCAAATCAAACAAAACAGTGATAAGTGCTATCATCACTATTAGCCTTGCACATTAAGCACTTTTAATGTTTATTTACTGACATTAAAAGCTGGGAAGATACTCGGAGACCTGACTAAATAACAGACTGATCCCTTTAACTCCACTGATGTCACTAGGGACACATTTGTCCCTTTATCTTAGTTGTTTTTCCCTGAGATGTGAGAATGATGACTGCAGCAGCCTGAAGTCTCCTTCTTCAGTTCAGAGTTTATAATTGGGTTCTTTATTAAAATTGTTATCAACACCAAGGAGGTATTGGCATCTTAGTATTTCCATATTTACAACTTCATTTAAAATAACTCCTCCTTGCTAATTTTTGCATTGCAGAAGTATATTTTACTGATTTGGTTAACTTCAATTTTTACTGCATACAGACATTTAAATTAATTGTACAGTGAATTGGAGGAGAAAGTTTGTAACTATATCTTCCTTTCCTCATTAACCAAAGTAGGAGGAAGGAAGGCAGGCAGATACTTTTTATAAAAGAGGGCACAAAAATGTTGTTCCTAAAATGTTAGGCATCATATAATTATATTTCTATAGATACTTGTCCTAGAAGGGCTCAGCTGTTGTACATGATGTATGTACAAGGCGTTTGTATGTTAATGCATTAAAGACTTGAAGGCTTTTTGTGTTGGGGGAGGTGAGAATCATTAAACTGAAATCAGATGTGACCTTTTTTAATTTGGCTTTTCTCTTGAGTTACCTTGTAATAAAAAAAACTACTATAATATAGCAACTGTAAGCACTAGTTCCTCTCAAAGCATAATTTGAGGAGCATTGGTGTGCTGCCATCTTCCCCATTGCAGAATTAAATTTTAGTAACAATTAAACCCAGCTGCCAGGTAAAACAGGAAGGCTGCACTCCTCTAAACTCTCTCAGGCCTGTCTAGCAGCAAAGCACATATTGACCTTTGTCTTGAATATTAGAAAGCTTTTATACTCTATATAATAGCACCCATCTGAGAGGTTTAGAATTTTATTTGCATTTTCATGAAAGCACAGTAGGAGTTATGCCAGGCCTTCCAGTGTGTCTTTTCCTTTGCTCTGTCTTTTGAATTGAGTAGTATGGATGTCAGACATTATATGAATGGGTCTAAAAAAAAAAAAATCAATGGACATGCAAATTCTTATGTAAAAATGGGACTTAATTTCATGGATTTTTTTCTATGTTTTTGAAACAGGAATTTCCTTTCTTTATAGGGAAGGGGGTAAAATGAAGGCGGGAGAGGGGTAGCAAACACCAAAGGGTGTTTAACTCTCAGCACAGTTTTAAAGTGTGTCAATAAATGCAGGAGTAATGACAATGGTGGCAGTCAAACTGTACAAACCTTATTTTAGTCTGGCTGTGAAGAGGGAGGACATGAGAACTTTATATGAACTTGATATGAAGAAATACTGTTGAATACCATTATTTGGAAGAGTATTGTAAAGTGAAACTGATGGGGTAAAACTCTGTGCCCTGGGTGGAAATGTAAGCAAGAACGGGGGAGAAACCACTGTAGTGGTTAAAATGCAATTTTCAAGTTGTTGCTGTAGGGTAGCACTTGAACATGTCTGTACTTGACCTGAAAAATGGGTGCATTTCTAACACCACTTTTAGTATGCTGTAACTCAGGGCCTGGAAACTTCAAATATCAGTGAAGCTGGTGGGAAATTCATTTTGCCACCATTTAAAGTGGATGTAGCTTGACAGTGTATGGTTTCATCACTTTACACATTCACGTTATATATTTAAGTAAAAATTCTGGATCTTAAATTTTTCTCATCAAAACTACTTTAAAATCAGTTAATCTGTTCTTTGTAATTGCTACGTATTATAATTTGGCTTTCCTTTCTAGAATCTTCCTTGAATAGTAAGTGTGGCTGACAAATAGGCATTAAAATGGCTTAATGTAATATAAATCTTAATCAGATTCATTCATTTTGTCTTAAGAAAAAAATCCCTTGGGTGTGTTTTAAGGTTATCCTTTTTTTTTGAAGAAACAGAAAACTATATTTTTTACAGAGAGCATGCTCTTTTTCTTATTTTTGTATCATTTTTCAAGTGTAATTTATACCTTCACTCTGATCATAACAGCAGTTTCAGTAGGAAATCAGTTGACTTGCACTTCTTACCTCCTCCCCCTCCCACCCTTCACTGGCTGACCCTTGTGTACAGGGTTGTCCTAGATTCTGGTTCCTGGAGGAGTTATAGGATCTATACTGATGGTGCCAGGACAATTAACCATACCAAGGCTTCAGAGAGGGAGAAGAGACATCATTATCCTTTTCCCAGACTGAAATGCCTCGTGTGTACAGTATGCTCTTAAAATTTATTTTCTGAAGAAAGAAATTAGAAACGTCTTATAAAATATGATGTGTTGACGTTTGAAACGAATCCACACTTTAACAGTGTGAACTTAAAAGTTAATGATCCTCAGAGCAGTAAACCTAGAGCAAACTGCAATGCAACATTGATTCATTCTAATAGAGAGAAAACAGACTGGATTTCTTTTTTTTTTTTAGTAGAGTTCTAATATAATTGACAGACATCTGTGTACATATTTTGCAAGTTTCACTTTACATTGGGTTATGTTCCCCTGCACAGCTGCTCCCGTGGGGTACGTGACTTGAGAGGCTGAAGGTGACCTTGAGTGTTTGCTCTCGCTTCTGCTCCACCCTCCCAGGTTTGGAGGGCAGCAGGGGGTGGGCAGTGAGTAAATATATACTTGACTTGGGTAATTACACTGAAGCTCTCACCTTAAATTCCAATCTTCCAACTTAGTTTTGCAGTACAGCCTGGTGCACTTCAGAAACAGGCTGGATCGGAACACTTAATGTAAAGTGCTTTCTAGATAGCAGAAAGTGATGTTCTTGTCATTCTGTCTGATTGCTGTTTATATTTGCAATTCTGTTCATGTCTGTGGATGTCTGGACCATTCACGCGTAATTGGATTTAACTTCTTTAGAAGTTCATTGGTTAGTTTGAGTCCCTTTTAAAGAGAATAAAAAAAGGGAGATGAAAACTGACTACTTTAATTCTCTATCAGTGACCATTTAAATTCAAAAGGCGAAACAAGCTGAAATATGAAATCATGCCTTTCTGTGCTCTGTAGCTTTTGTGAGGCAAGATTGAATGAAACAAGCTATTTATTAGTAGCAACATCACACAGGATGCCAGCAGCAAAACTCTACCTTCGTTCTGCAGACAAAGAGAAAAGGGATTTTACCTGACCATGAAGAGATGAAAGGATGTACCTTTTTTTTGGCTACTTAAACCTGTTTAAAAACATTGGTAGTTTTTATTGAACTCTGTACATTTTGGCAGATGTTTAATTTCTACTAATCATTGAAATATAATGGATGTTAAAATTTTTATGTCTGAAGTTTGAGTCTATATTTTGAAATTGTAAATAATTCATTATCAGTGTCACTTTTGTTTGACAAAAGACTTATACTGTATGAATAATTGAAATAATGAAATTATTTGCCCTGTACATTTTTTAAGAAAATCTTGTTTGTTTAAAAAGTCTTGTATAAATTATAATTTTTATTTAAATAAACCTAAAAATGCTTTGTGCTAATGCTTCTTGCAGACTTCTATTACTTTTCTGTCCAAACTACACCTGATTTCTTGGAAGGAGGCGCATTAGTGCTTTTTGACAGATTCATAGCCACAGGTCCATCACATAGCCACAGGTCCATCAGGCAGGCAGGTTGGTCTTGTTGCTTTTGAAGCCGAAGGAACGTGCATTTTCTTTTAAATAATGCCATTACTGTATTGGAGAGTGTATGCATGGTTTTGCTTAGGTCTTTTCCCTGTCACTTTGTAGTTACATGGTTGATTTGAGGAATGAAAAAGCAACTGGTGCTTTCTGAGATGCCACTCCAGGAGGGCATGGATGGCACAAGGACTGTTTGGAGGAGCACAAACTTAGGAGACAGAGCTGCAGCACAAACAGCTGCACGCTGTGGTGCAGGTGGGCACTGGAGGGAAGGATGAGCCCTTTTCCATCTCGAGGGTGTGCAGGAGGTGCTTGGCAGCACCATTCCATGAGCAGGAGCAGCAGTTCTGCAGCATCTGTGTCACCTCAGCAGCCCCAGCACAGTGCTGAGCCCGTGGCTCTGTGGAACCTGTTCCCCTGCTGGGGTGAGTGGCAGTGCAGCTGGCAGATAAAAGGTTGCTTTTACGCTGGTATTTTATGTGTTCTGACAATACTTAACTTGTTCAGAGCATACTTAACTTTCCTCTTGTACCGTTTTAATGCATTTTTTTTGTTAAATATTTGTACAAGATGAGTTGCACCTTCGGCAGTACTCACAGAGGCTGGATTCAGTCCCACCTGCCTGAAGCTTCATGGAAGGAAAATGCGGAGCCTGGAAGTCTGGTTTTGGCTGTAGACTCTATGGTATGTGTGGGGGGCACACAGTCTTGCTGAAAACTGCTTGGTGTCTCAAGGTCACTTCAGCAGCCCATGAAAAACAGAAGTAAGTTAGTGAGCTGTTGACCTGCTCTCCTTGTGATTCTAATTCCTACTCCAGAAACACAGGCTTGCCAGCCACAGTCTGCAGTGTCACCCACACACCCTGGCTTAGTGCACCTGAGCAAGGCATGGCCTTGTGCAGTACCTGCATTAATGGTAAAGGGCACTTACAGCTTTCAGCTTGGAAAAGCTGAGGGGTTTTTTGGTGTTACTTGCAGGAAATTTTCAAGTAGTCCAAGTTCTTATACTGAATCGTTGGATTCACGAAATTCCTCTCCTTAGACAGTTTTAGGATAAGGTAAATGTTTTATGCATTAATTATTGGCTCATCTTGGACCTTTAAATCAAATGTAATTTAAAAGTACTAAAGATATAAGGAGTTAATTTTCTGTCTTAGGTTGGGACGTTGCAAAGGGATGTGTCCTTGCAGCAGCAGTGTCCTCACTGGGCTCTGGAGGCTCTGGAAGTTAGGTGGGTGTAATGCAGTGCCTGAAGGATGTAGGTGTGAGCATATCTTTAATACTATATTTAGCCTGAACTGATGCTCTATTTGGTCAGGTTGGATTTGACTGGGAAGCAAAGAGACATGAGGGGAAGATAAATACCTGTTTCTGTGTTTAAACAGCTGGCACTTTTCTGTACCTTGTGAGCTTCACAGCCTAGTTGAGATGTGCATTAGGCTAAATTTCTGCTTTTGCATCCTCTACTGAAGCTTCTTCCATCTTTGCCAGTTTCCATGAAAAATAGTTGCATGTTGATCATGATCTTCACCTTCCCTTTTTCACTATGTCTCTCTATTAAATACCAAATTTTTAATTGTATAGCTTCTGCCTAATGTTTCACTCTCCACTGATTCTTTATGTGTATTTTTCTTTTTTTTTCTTCTTTGATTTTTTTCATGTACATACACAAACCTTCCTCAAAAACCAAACTCAAACTTTGGCCAATTTGGCGTACTACATCCCTTTCCTTACCCACTGCCATTTATTTCATCTCAGGGTGGTCTCATTCCACTATATGTATACTATATATGCATGCCTAGAGCAGAAATTTCTCTTCATCCTCAGTTCATTTAGTAATTTGTGGCTGGCTTTAACCTTAGAGTTAGGTGAAAGTTCAAGATGAATTATGTCCAAAGAGAAGTTGCTCTTTTTTTGATTCCTAAATTTCCCAAATTTCTCCTTTGCTGTCTCTGACAGTTTTGAATTGAGAACTTTTGCACTGGTTCTTCTTACCTGTGTTTTTCTCCTTCAGTGTTGTGGGTTTTTTCCTCTCACAAAAATAACCCTGTAATTTTAGTCCTGATTATTTAGAAATACTGACTGACCATGTCCTGATGAACATGTCACAAGTTCACTAAAGCTGCCTCCACCTATTGTATCTTCCATTTTGTATAAATTGGAGCTAAATTGCTGTATCTGCTGGTTTGGATTACTCAGTGACTTCCATTTTCTCCAGCTAATTTGTCATGTCTTTGCTCCTGATGATCTGCATGACTGGGGAAGAAGATGCTTCTTGAACCTGTCGAGTGAGCTCTTTAAATGGACAATCTCTTCTTGACAAAACCAGTTTTACTGGTGCAAGCCTTTGTCAAGCAAAAAGCAAAATATGTGTCTGCAGAGGAGCAAATGTAGATGTAGCTGTCTGCTGCAAAATGGTGTCTGGGAAGGAATGTTTGAGCCTAAGCTGGTATTTGCCCAGGCATCTCCATGCTGGTCTCTTGAGCACAGGGCATGAGGTTTTAAACTCTCAAGGCTAAGTAAGAACTTCTGAAAATCCTCTCCCTAGGTTTTATTTGTCAGGTAAGAATTTGGGAAGGACTGCTCCTAGTATAAAGTCTGTAAACAAAGCAACTGTATTCAGTGTTGGGTTTCCTTTGTGAAAAATTGTCTCCTCTGACCAGAAATGTCATTAGCCAGTCACAAATGTTAACCAGCCACACAAGAGGAATGAGTGTCACGAGTTGTTTTAAACCTAGAAATCCTTAAAAAATTATGCAAGTTATACATCTGCAGAAATGGGATCTGTACAAGAAGTATTTGAGGCCAAAAGAAGCTCTTTGCAAAAAAACAAAAAACAAACAAAAAACCCTAAAAAAAAAACCCCAAAAAACCCTTCTAGATATTATTTGGGAAAAATCTGTAGATGCATCCTGGAGTATGAGCTGACAACAACCTCCATTACACGTTTCATATATATATATATAAAATGGTATAAGGGTAGCATTTACCTTCTTTTACTCTCTCAATGCAAGGCTTTCCTGTGTCTCAGATGGGTTTTTCTGGCAATACCCTGTGTTTTGGATGCTTGCAGGAAATGTGTGAATGGTGTTTTGTAGTGGACACGCTCTAGGAAGTTTCTAAAGCTACCCAGGATGTCATCATTACTCACAGCACTCGCCTGGCAGGGGCAATGCCTTAGAAAGTCATTTTCCTGCTCATAGAAGGAGCTTCATGTTGTTCTCATGGTGTGTTGACCTCTATGACTTACCAAAATAAGCAGCCCTGACTGCACAGCTCAGGGAGTGGTGGCAGCTGGGTCTGTGCTCAAATCCATCTGATCAGATCAGATGAGTGGCTCTGGGCACTTTCCAAGGAAAGCAAAATACAGCAGAGGGGAGTTAAGCCCTGAACTTTACCTAAGTGATGCAGGACTGAAATAGTGAATGGAAGACAGATGGGATGTGAGGGAGAGGCAGCTTTTGGGTCCAAAACTGGACTTGTGGTGGCTGTGGGTGCTCTTCACACCATCTGTGGCTGAGCAGGTTTCAGAAGGGCTTTTGGAAAAGGAGGGGAGATGCTGTCTTCAAAGATGTATAAATATGTTGAGTCTCTTCATTTAAATATGCCCAAAAGTGTATAAAGAATGTCTATTTGAAGAATGGGGATTTATTGTATTGCCCTAATACAGCCATTTTCAAATATAAGCACAATGGTCATCATGCAAGGTCACTGTGTGGCAAATACCACATACATCATCTACAAATCATCTACAGCCTCAGCAAACATCTTGGACTTGCTGCTATACTAACTCATGCTTAAGATTTATTTCTATTATTTGAGTGGTTTTACTGTTTTATATTCCTGAGGAGGTGGACAGCTTAGTGAAGGCTTACTGTGCATCTCCTAACTTGGAGCAGTCAGGAGCCTGTTAACACCTGCTTCTACAGCTGTGCCAGGCTCCAGGTCCAACTGGGTAAACACCTTCATGAAAAACCCAGGCTCTGGCCTCTTCTCAAGCAAACATTTTAAGGTGACTGTGGTTTCATGCCAAACTCAGAGCTCCCTGCTTCCTGCCACCGACCTTTTGCCAACACTAGGGCTTACCAGAACCCAGCAGAAGATGTGAGTGGGAAGAGCAGTGCATTGTCCCCCTTTCCAGAAAGCAAAGGAGACTGTAACAGACTGGCTTGGGTGCCCCTGGATCTGCAGCCCAGGTATGGTTTTGGTGGCCCTAACAGAGCTGACATACAATTGCCTCTGTGTTCCCCTCTTCAGGTTTGCAATGTCCATCAGATTTCAGAGGTAACCTTTGAATATAACTTGGATAAATGTTAAAGGCTAATCCTGAGCACATAATATTAAAGAATAATGCAGAGAAACTGAGCTAAAACTAATTGTCTGCGTGTGCAAGTTAACTCTGCACAAAACCTGATTGTGCAAATATTTAAACAGTTGGAATGATGTTGTTAGAGGTATGTTTAATCTGCTGAATCCACTTCCTTCAAGCACTGACTTTTGCCCAGCTCCTTCCCTCAAAATTTCAACCGGAGCTGGCAAAAAAAAAAAAAAAAGGTGAGGGGGTGGCTGTAGCTCATCAAATTTTTGGGGCTGTGACAATCAGAGCAGGGATGGCTCAAGAGAAGGCAGGAAGCACAGCCAAGAGAGGTCATGGGCTTTCTGTTTGAGCATGTTGTCTTGGGGGCTGTGCTGGGGTAGACACATCCCTCTTGGAAGCAGGAGCAAAGTGGGGATGGCTGTCTCAGAGCCCTCATGCAGAAGAAGCAGAAGTTGTGTTACTTGAGGTGGGGCATGTTCTCACCCTAAAATTCATGAATAAGGATCTTGGATGATGTTAAATTAAAAAAGGTTTTAATTTTATTTGCTTTTTTAGCCCATGTTACTCTTCAGTTTTACCTTCTTTCTGTGTGTGTGCCTGTGGACATGCAGCTGTGGGCACTGAAAAAATGGGCCAAAAACTTACCTCTCAGATATGTTCACGTGAATGTTGGCCCTCTTTTCCAGGCCCTTAACCCTGCCCAGCCATCGTGTTCCTGCAGCTTTCCCACCTCAGCTCCCCAAGCTGCCTCCAGCCACCCTGTACTCCCGCAGGGGCCAAGGGCCACTGTGTGGCTCGGTAGGTGGTGGCACTGCTCAGGTGGTATAAAATTCAGGTAGATACAGGATTGGGTTGTTAGCCCGTGTGAAAAGGAAAATGCTGGTATCCTGTGTCTTTGCAAATAATCTCCTCCTTAACCTGTAAGCTGTGCTGTGGTTGTAGCAGCAGCAGCGGCTGCTGGTGAAAGCTCAGGCTCCCCAGATCCCAGTCAACAAATGCCTGGGTGGGAACATTTTGCATGTATATACAGTTTCTAACACTTGATATTTTTAAAACCGAGATGGGACTAACTCACATTAGGTGGTGGACGTCCTGCTCCTGTTACACCCTAAATCCTTAGCCTGCAAAGAAATTATATCTCATACTTAAACACCCCCAGATGTGTGTCCTTCCTCTGGTGCCAGAGATCCCAGCATTTGCTGTATTTACCTCTGGCTTTATGATTTTAATCCCTTGCTAATTGAGAGCATCAGCTGCCTGAGTCGTGGAGGCCACCAGCACCTGACCAGAGTGGAGAATGTTGGGTGGGCTTGTCTCTCAGTGCTGCTGAGGCTGAAGGGTCCCTGTGACAGCTCTAGGAACCTGACCTGTAAGCTCCACATGGAAATACATCACACTAAATCCTTTATGAGTTATCGTATTTTATGGCTGAGATACTTTATAACACTGCACTATAATCCTCCTTGCTGCTATTGTCCACATTTTTGGTGGACAATACATTATCAAAACATAGGTGCCAGGCCTTAGCTACTTCTAAGTCTTTGTTCTTGTTTTTTAGGAATTAGAGTGTTTGGTTTCTTTATTATTGTCAAGAAAGCCCTAAAGAGAGACACTTTCCCCCTGCTTTAAGGAGTGTTATTTTGGTGATCGAATCAGATTGCTCACGGGTGTGTCAGCTGATGAAAGAAGACCTGAGCCTCTCGCTGTGACAGGCAGGATGGTGGTGGCAGACTTGCTCAGACTTCTGATTTCTGGCAAAGCTGTATCTCCAAGAAGTATTAAATCCCAAATATATGTGGTTTAAAGCACTTACGGTGGGTAGCCTGCTCTGCAGTTTTTCAAATGGAAAGAGCTGCTGAAACCTTTAGGCCAGGAGGACCCTCACAGTTACCACGAGCTTGATGCTCCCTCCAAGCCCAGCCTGTGCTGCTCTGCTGGCCTTAGCAGCTGGCTGGAAGTGCCTGCCTGAGCTCCTGGCTCCCACACAGCTGCAGGGGGAGGTGGAACAGAGCTCCCATACCCCAGCACAGTGAGCAGAGTGAGGCACTGTCCCCCTACAGCTCCCAGCTGGGTACAAGTCACTGCTTCGTTCTCTTGGCCAGGAAGGCCATCACCCCCTCATGAATGAGCCTGTCCCAGCTGGGAGAAGTGACAGAAATGCCTAAGCTTTGTGCCTCTGGCAGGGGACACGTTGGATTGGTGCCATCCCCAAGGCACTGATGTGTGGGCAGAGGAGGGAGGGATCCTGCTCTCCTCTCCTACTCTCTTCTCCTTTATCTACAGCCAGGAGGCTTTCAGGCAAAGCCTGAGCTTTTCCCTTAGTAAAAGAGATGATTTTTTAAGGTTGTTATCCTCATTCCCACCCCTTGTTCCACATTTTATGGTGTCCATCATGTTTTAATCAGCCAGTTGCGTGTGGGAAGGATTGTACTGCTTGCACTGTGTCTTGTGACAAGGTCATGAGAGCAGCCATGGTGAGGAGAGGGGGACACCACTACAGAGGAGGGTCTTGCCTGTCCTGTGTCATTTATCCTCTTCTATTAGGTTAACTTTCTGTTCTGGTTTCATACTGGTTTGTATAGCTCCTGAAGTGCAGGAACTCTCTAGGCTCTCCTTTTGGAGCCTAAGCCTGCAGATCAGAAGTATCACTGTCAGAGTCAGGGGGATGGTGCTGTACCAAGCCATCCTGGGCTCAGGGGACCCTTGGGCTCCATTTCCTCTTGCTCTCAATGTGGTTAAGGTAACCTAAATGCTCTTTCTCTTTGTTAGTTTTTCTGCTGAAATAACAGCTGCTGAGTGAGACTTCTAACCAATTTAAAGGGAAGTTGAAATGCATTTATCAGGTGTTGATTTTGATGCTCTCTTTAGGAAACACAACATTGTAGTCTGTCTAATTTTATATGTTTTTAATTAGCAGGGACACTGTTGTCTGCTGTGGTGGGTAACGTGCAGGAGCCTGCTGAGCTGTGAGGGTGACTTGTTCTGCGCACAGGGTGGGTAAGAGCTGCTCATCCCCACAGGGTGCAAGGATTGCTGCACTGTGCTGAAGCTGGAGGTCTCCATTACCCAGAATACTGCTCAGCTGAGCACCTCTGAGACCTCTGGGGTGGGTTTTTTAATCCATGTGTGTTCCTGTGAGTTCTCTCCTGGTGGGTCCTGCTGCATTCAGCTCATAGTTGAAGACAACCTGCATCTTCCCTGAACCTTGGGCTGGTTCCATCTGTTAGTATTCAATAATGAAGGGAAGGAACTTGGAGTAAGCATTCTCCATTAGATCTCATTGGCAGCTTCTACTTGCTCTTCAGCAATGAGGTGAAAATAGAATCTGGCTACAGATCAGCGTGCAGGTCTTGGAAAAGGCCCCGGTGCCTAGTGATTGCAGTGCCATTGAGATGCAAGTTTTTGGCATGCACCTAAGTCCTGTAGAAGAAGAAAACTCTGTTTGCACATTCCAAGAGGAGAAGCAGTGTTGTTGATCCAAGTGCTCTGTAACACTGGAATGCTTTTGTACCATGGTGGGGGCTAAAGGCTGAAGTAAAGCACTATCTCCCACCTCCTGGTGTCTGGCAGCTGTAAACTGGGGAGGGATGGTGAAGCCTTAGCTCCAGCAGGATGTATGCTGATTCCTCAGGCTCCAACAAGGCAAACAGATGGGATATAGCTTGGAAAAGGTATTTGCCTTCAGGAGTGCAATGTCTGTTGTCTTTAATAGGTTCAGGCCTGGGCTCTGAACCACATAGGGTATCCCTGCATTGTGCTCTGGCTGTCAGGACATGGTCCCTGTGCTGGGTGGCACTGTGGCATGCCAAGGGGCAGCCACTCCCGAGCAGAAAATACTCACTGCTGCCTTTCATAGGGTTGGGAGGAAATGTGCACTGCAAAACCCTGTCCTCTAAGGCTGCTAAATGAGGCCTGCATGTAGGCAGGCATCTTACCTGTACTTGCTGTCCATTTTGCCTGTTTACTGCTGTTAGGTATTTTGGGGAGGGATGTTGCCCATTTTTCACTGTAAAATAGCTAGTTTTCTCTGTTAGACAGTCTCAAGGACGATTTCTGTAAACATAGCTATGTTGTTGTAAAAATTATCTTTTTACATTCCTTTCCCATGGACACAGATCC
>VZRZ01001706.1:1190490-1255931 GCA_013398175.1 Climacteris rufus | reverse complement strand
GTTTCCCCCTCTTTCCGCCCTTGCTCTGAACACAGCCCGAACTCCGGCTCTCATTATTTCTGCGTCTTCGACTGATTACCGGGATAAGCCGTAATAACAGGCATCGCGGTAATAGAGGAAGAGTAAAATTATAAGTAAGCATAAATATCTGACCAAGGAGAAACTGGCTGCTGGCTTCCCTCCTGCTTCCCAGCCCCGCTGGTGAAGCATTTGTGGCACATCCCAGTACTCCAGGCTCAGCTGCAGGTGACTTGATTCTCACAGGAGGGGGTTTTATCCAGAGGATTTGTTGGGAATATATGCAGATCTGATTCAATATTAAAGAAAAAGT
Source organism: Climacteris rufus (assembly GCA_013398175.1). NCBI lineage: Eukaryota > Metazoa > Chordata > Aves > Passeriformes > Climacteridae > Climacteris > Climacteris rufus. Next base: position 1,255,600 of record VZRZ01001706.1, on the reverse strand, counting down.
AACAGTTTTATTTCTGACTTGATTTTCTTTTTCCTGAGATTTATCAAGTCTTCCAGAAATGGGTAAAGATAGAAAAGAGACAACAGGCAATGATACCTATTTCAATGTCATTATTGATCTAAACTTTTTTAGCCAGTGTGCAGTAATGTGTGCAGTAGCACACATTAAAAAAAAATGTATATCTCTAATATAACTAGCTGTGGCTGTCAATATCTAAGGAACAACTGAAATAACCACATTGGACTGTGGAAGTGATGTATACTGTGACAAGTAATTTTAAGTGTCTGTGAATATTTAGCAATGGAAGGAGGAGGCAGAAGAGCAGGAAAGGTTATTATAAAATAATCCCTGAAGGCTGAAGGAAGACACAGCAAGACACTGTGATGTTCTTGCAGACTTTAGTTATTTGCTTTCCCACGTACAACATTGCCTTTTTGCAATTGGAATGCATTTTTACCCCAATACATACTTAAATCCTTCCTGATGGACTAATTCCTACTTGCTTCTCTATTCATGCCCCTTAAACTTTGCATCAATAAATAAAAATGTAGATTTGGGGATGGATTTTCAGAGCTTTTATGAGAATGTCAGTATTTTCTTCCTGGTTGTTTCAGGTCTGTTGTCTGGTTCAAAGTCAGAAAAAACCCCCCCAAATTTCACTGAAAAGATGGATAAAAAACACATTCCCTTTTAAGATACCAAATTCTCTGAATAGTAGTACCCCTGACTGCTGCTTTGTTGCTATGGTGATTACTAGTCCATTTGAACCACATAAAAATGGTAATGATGAACAAAAAACCCAGATTCATAACAATGTCATTAGCATAGCTATTTTGGTGTGTTCCATGAGATTAGGAAATGACCAAAGTCTGGGGAATACTAGCCTGATTTATTTTCAATTTTTATGGACTGCTAATGATTTAATGGCAAACAGATCTGATGCAAGCTGCTATCAAACACATCAACTGAGAGCTCTGTGATGATAAAGCTACGGGGTCTTTGTGATCCAGACCGGTAGAATAAGCCAGCCTGAACTAATTAAAATACCTTCAGGGACATCCTCCACCACTGGTGCCACCGTGAGGACTTGTGCTCTGTGAGGAACCTGGTCCTGCTGCAGCGATACCAGGGAAGGGAAACCCCTGAAGATAACTTGGTTCCCACATTTTTGGGCCCTCAAGGCCTCGCAGCCACACAGCAGAGTGGTGGATTCCATGAGCCACCACCTTTGGGTGAAGAACTCCGGAGGTGATGCTGTGCTTGTGGGCCAGCAGCTTTGAATTAGGAAGTTAACGGGTGGATCTGCAGAGGGCTGAGGGAGACCTCAGCTGCAGCGAGGGCTCTGAAGGGGAACAGACAGGGAGGAAACCCCAGCACTCACCACAGGACACCTCTCTGCTCGTCAGGACATGGACTTTAACTAGAGGGCTTTAAAGGAGTGAAAGGCATCGCTAATGCTGCTGTGTGAAGTGCCTGGTGAGACTCACTGCCCGCTGGCTGTGGAGGAGGGCATGGAGGGTGGCCCAGTGTGCAGAGTTGGGGCAGAAGCAGGAAAGGAACCTTCAAGCAACACCAATGAGGGAAGCTGAGGCTGTCCATGCACACCTGCATCTTTTTGAGTCTTTTGGAGACTTTTCAAAATATGTATGATCATGTATTTAATCCTCTAGTGAATAAAGCAAATGTGTTTCTTATTCATTGCACAGGACAGTTTTGATTATTGATGCCAGCAGGTGTTGTGATGCCCTCCAGCATTTGGAAGGATGCTCCCATCCAGCTTTCTTGTCTTTTATGAGGACAAAAGCCACTGGATGCCATACCAGAGACACAGTTGGCACAGGCAGGTGACAGGCATCACCCCTTGGCCAGTAGCAAAGTCTGATCCAGGGATGGGTGCACCTTGCAGTGCCATCCCCCTGCAAACTGAGTCCACTAAAGATTCATCCTCACTAAGGTCTTACATCACAGATATGGCTCCAAAATCTCCTGTTTAATGAAACATGCACTGCATAAAAGGTATTTTAGTGACCAAAAATCTAAAAAATTATTGACCAGCTGAAGGGAGGAAGGGAAGAGTTAAGGTAAAAAAGTAAAACAGATGAAGTGGCAGGCTCTGTGCTGCAGGTGTCGCTGATGTTACTTTGGTTTAAGACTTGTGTGAGGTGAGAGGATTCTGAAGACCCAGATATGACAGACAGGAATTATCAAAGTAAAGTTACAATTTTTATGAGGCTTCTGGAAAATTAAAAGCCTCTCATTTCCCTGTTAAGAAAAAAAGTTTGAGCTGAAATACAAAAATATCACCTGCTGTTCAAGGCCAAATTATTTTTCACTTCTGGAAATGTGGAACTTGATATATCCTGAGTCACCCAACAAGTGAGGAAACTCTAAATTCAGAGGCAAGGGACTGGTGCTTACAGGCAGCCTTTCTGTGGCAGGAGGCACAGCAGGCACAGCTGGAAATATTCTTGTCCCAGTCTCTGGCTTTAGGGTCTGTCTGCCACTGGTTCCAGCTACAATAAACTGTAAAAAAACGAACAAAATTAAATTTAAAGAAAGCTAGATATTGATATTATGATATTTCTGCCTGACCTTCTTCCCTTTACCTAGGGCTAAATGTGTTAGTTGTTCATGCAGACACAGTGCTGACAGCCTGTGTCAGCATGTGATGTGTAGTGAGAAGTCCCACTCCAGAAAACAGGCTCTGAAAAGCTGGGAGTTGGGCAGCATGTTTCTGAAAAACCCTCTGGTGTCATCATGGCCCAGCAGTACCTTGTTAATGCAAGACTTGCTCCTTGGTCCACCTTCTCTAGGAGAGATGCTTGAAGTAAGTCCATAATTTTAGTAAATACAAAATTGAGACTGCCACCCTTCCCTTATTTTGACTCAGAGTGTATATATATACATGTATATATATGTGTAATATATGTATTTTATATACATCTAATACTTGGTTTGACTGGTTTGAAGAAGGTAAGCCAAAAAACACTAAAGATGCTGAACTTAATATGAACTTACTAGATCCTTATAATCTGATACCAATATCTAGTGACCCCAGCAGGCTGCTGATGGCCCTGATGAACCAGAGACATCAGTGTTTTGGCTCCCACTTGTCAGTGCCATGGAGATGCCCATTGCTGTGGCTCATGCAGCACAGAGGAGCTGGAGCTCCCTAACCAGGGACATGGTGACAGGCTTGTGGGGAGGAGGTATATTTGGATGAGATTTTTGCTTTGTAGACAAGAGATACTAGAATTAACACACCTGTTCCACTCTGAAAATCTTGTTGCTTTCACTGCCAAAGATAAACTCACTGAGTAATTCCTCTTCGAAAAGGGGACAAAATGCAGGATCCTTCATGTGTTTTGTTCTGTGAAAAAAAAAGGTGATGCAAGAACTTTATTTTAATTCAAAGCCTGTACAGTGTGACATTTTCCTTTATCTCCTCCATCCATATGTGGCTTCTATGTGAATAGCAATGCAAGAAAAACAACATCAAAATTAAAAAGAAACTATAATATTTTTGGCCTGCAGAAATTTCATCAAACAATTCATCACAGAAGGAACTGAGCAAAGGCAGACTCAGCTTGTCATTTTGGATGCAGGCAAATGGAAAGGTAAATGAAAGGCAAAAAAGGAAGGTGTTGGGTCACTATCTCTAATAACACATCTAATTCTGTTGTTATTCAATCTCCAGGTTGATGTGGGGAATTTGTTGAACTGTGAATTTCTGTACACATATAAGGTTCATGCTTCAGTGCACAATGCTGATTGCTCATCAGAGGCCTGTGAGCAAAGGCAGCCACTGCAGAAATTCAGTTCTCCTTCTGTAATGAGCTTGTCCAAAAGAAAGAAGAAAAAGGATTAAAGTCAGTTATAAACTGCATGTGTTTTGTTTTCCATTATGATTTTTTTCCAGTATAAATGACTATATATAGATGTTCCTCTTCATTTAGACATAATACCAGATGAATTGTCTTTTATCACAGACACGAATAATTAAGAGAACAAACAAAACCACACTGAATGGTTATTTATTGTCTGTGATGTTTCAATGAGGAAAGCTTTCCTGTTACCAAATTAACCACCTTTCCTCTCTGTTTATTTGACTGACAGATGAACAGGTCAGCAAGACTGAAAGGATTTGCTATGGCATCTTCAGTGTGGAATGAACTTCATGGCAAGCTGGAATGCAGGAGGGAGGAGCTCTGTTCTTGCAGGGGTCTCTGGCTGTGGCACAACTATTAATGGGAACTGTGGCTCTCTTTCTAGGAGGGAAATTCAGCACAGCAAAAATGGACTTTTAAATAAGTAGGCTATTTAGAAACCATTCACACAAATGGGATGAGCCTTAGAGTGTGTTTTAGAGCAGCAGCAAGGATGAGAGTTTCATAGGAACTGTTTTTTGTTCATCTACTATCCTACTGGAGGCTATTAATTCCTTCTTACTGGAATGTGTATAGAGGACAGCTGAATATTATTCTGCTCTGCAGTGATGCCTTCCATTTCACTTGTGAGCCAGGCTTAGAGCAAGTGAGGGTCTTTCTTAGAAGGTTCACAGTAAATGTTCCTTTGAAATAAAATTAAGCTCTGCAGGTTTTAGTGTAATTTCTTTCAAATCCTGCCCACATGATCCCTGCTGAGCTTTACTGCATTTCCCACAAGGTGTCCAGCTGCATCACTGCACAGCAGCTCCGAGTCTGCACAGCAAGTCCAGATTCCTTTGCTGTTCAACCAATAGTGGCAATACATTTTGCTTCCACCATTTCAGAAGCACTTGTGTTTCTCTTTTTCATGAGCTCTTAGTTGCAACCTGGTTGTAAAAACACACAATTCTATAAATTTCATCTTGTTATGGTAACTTTTTCTATCCTATGCATCACTTAAGTGCTTTTCTAAGTCTTATCTCCAAGGGTTCCATCAACAAAGGCTGTGTACCCAAACCCCAGCTGCTGTTCAGAATTGCTTTTCTCTTTACACTGCAAAGTCAAGTAGGTTTGAATTCTGGTTGGGTTTTTTTTTTTTTTTTTTTCATTTGTTTTGTTTGTTTGGTTTGTTGCTTTGTTGTTGGTTTGTGTGTGTGTGTGTGTGTGTGTTTTTTTTTTTTTTTAATGCTCACAGAAGCCATTAAAAAGTCAATGTTTGCCAGTTTTTACCACAGGTATATCTGGCTTTTAATTAAGCCTCTAAACTACTGCAGATTGTTTATTTTCTACAGCCAAGTAGATATTAGGCTTTTCATCCCAGGGGGAAAAGGAGTTCTTCAACATTTGTTCTTTGTCCTGATGCAAGTTGGAATACTCATGTGAACACACATAAAAATCTGACCAAAAACCACCAAAAACACCATCTAATTTGAAAACACCTAGGTGTTTTTGTTTCAAGCTGCAGTGTCTAGCACATACCTGTTCCTGAGACTGCAGTCTGTGGGGCTATGAGTTTACATTTCCTTTGTGCCCATTTTCCCGGTAGCATTAATCTTCAGGCTTTGCTAACTCATAGGCAAAAATCCTGGAGAAGAAATGCCAATTAGACAGCAACCTGTTTTGCTTTCTCTCAATGCAGCCTCTTGCAGATTCTCATCAGCCTCCTGGGAACACAAGAAGGACTGGGGGCCTGAGGCTCCTCTCTTTGGTGTAACTACATCTCCCATCACTTACTCACAGTATTCAAAACATTCTCTTTATAGAAAGCTCCTGGTGGAGCATTGTAAACTTTTTTTGGTAATGGCACCAAATTCCCATCTTGGAAAATGAGACTCAAACAACCCACCCCATTTCTGTGGTGAATTTACCTGTGCTATGTTACCTTCAGATGCTGTGTTGACTCCCAGATTGCTCTCTCATTAGACCGGGCCCATTGATATCTTAGGTTTGGTGGGATTTCTGCCAAATCAGGCACCATTAAATGACTAAAGAGATTCCTAGGTGCAATCAGAAAAAGAAGCAAGCAAATGTTCTTTATGGCTAAACTAAAAGCAAGCTTTCTTTTTCCTTTCCTTCACTTGTTTTAGTGCTTAGGTCTGCCGAGGCTGTAGAGCATCCATTACATATTTACCTGCCAATGCTCATTTCAGATCCAGAAACAAAATTAAAAATGCAGAGAGAGGCATTAACATGACTCACAATTTCTAAAAGCATGAGGAAAGCATAAACCAAAGAAAATTTAAAACCTGGGGAACATGGCGAGGAGCTCCTGAAGAAACTCAGTGTGATACAGTACAGGAAGGGATCTCAGTGGGATGGCCTCATAGCCTCTAAACATTTTCATGTCAGGAGGTATATAAGGTCAAGAGTTCTTCAGAGGTGGTAAAGCATAAAGACTAAGCATAAAAACAGGTTGAATCTGCTGGATCTGTGGGTCTGGTTTTGACGGTCGGGATGGATGGAGATGAGAGATCTCTGAAGTCAGGTCTTAGAGCGTGAGGTTCATTGTGAAGGGCGTGGGTACAGGGGACCTGCTTGGAGCTGCCAGCCACAGCCTGAAGCAGGCCAGAAAAGCAGGAAGCAAGAGAGGGAGAGTGAAGAGGTGAAGAGAGTAGTGGCAAGAGAGCGAGACTCTCCTTTACAATTCAATAAATCTTCTTCTGTGTTGAATATTCTAATTTTCATTAACCAATCTAGTACAAGATACAAATTCTATAGCATTTACATACAGCCTATAAGAATTATTACATTACCATACTGTGTTATATTTTAAACCTTGAAAACTATTCTTTGGACTTTTTTTGCTACATTAGTGGGGTCTGCTCCTTGGACCTGTTTGCAGGAGAGGGTATTGTTCAGTCAAAAGGGGATTACATTCTGCTGGCCATACCATTGTTTTCCAGTTGTTCAGTAACTAAGGCTTGGTATCTGAAAGCATGCTTTCATTTCAATCTCGCTTATAGTTTCCATATTCTCAGCCTCTTTTGCCAGGCAATCATATTTATGAGGCTTTCCTGTTTCATCTTCCCCAACAGGTTACATAGTGTGACAAACCTCTGAGTATGAATAACAGACTAAGCCATGGTGAAAAAGGGAGCTGAGACACTGAAAATGCAGGCATCTAGGAACAGGTTAGATGAAACTTTGAAGAAAGGGCAGATTAAATGATCTTGTGAAGGTATCACTGACCAGAAAGGCAAAGGACTCTCTTTTCCCAATTTTAAGTCATTTGTGGGAAAAACAAACCCATTCTTTTGACACTTCAAAAGCAAACCTATTTTTTTGTGGTTTGGTACCATTTTAGCATTCAGTGTGTTACAGATTCTTTTCAGTATTTTAAAATACACTTTAAAACGATCAGTTTTCCATTTAGAGCCATGGGTAGAGCATTATCAAAGCTCATTTGGATCTCAATGCTCCCATTTGGGACAAGCTGGGGCCAGGCTAAAATTAAGAGCATAATTTTGATATACATGGGCCCACGTGGGTGGGAAAGCTGCTCTAGGATCCAGCCATAGGATCAGACTCTACCTTTCCTTTAAAAAACATGAGACCAACAAACAAGCTCCCTCCCACACTTGTGAATCACAAAGCTCAAGCAATTTGTTGGTGTCTGAGATTTTTTTAAGCCATAAAGAGGTAATTTTAAAAAATCCAATAAGAAATTGTTCTGTTTTCCACTGAAGATTAAAAAACACAGTTTGCTCCCCAGGGTTCACGTCTCCTATACTGTTTCTCAGCAAAATCCTGGCTGAAATTTTTATGATTTTGTTGTTTGGCTTTAGATGAGGTTGGAAGTCTTTGGGAGAGGTTTAGTTTTGTTATTAGAAGGGAACTGCATTTCTGTGCCATGACTGTTTAAGGTATTCAAAGAGTGTAAAACCATTTGTATTTGGAATCAATTATAAAACGAAGTGAACCGGATTAAACCTCTTTGAATCACAACTATGTAAGAAATGCAAAATTAAAAACAATGATAAAGAAGAAAATAATTTCTTAAAGTTCTGTTGAAATTCTCTAAGTTGTGGAGACAAATTGAGGCAAAGATTTTAAATTAGCATAATTTAAAAAAAATATATAAGACTGCAGCACAAAATCTAACACTGAAATGTATTCAGCAGCTCCTTGTAGCCTCCTGATGCCGTGGGACAGCAGCTGAGCAAAGAGCATTCAGTGGCAGTAAGGCACTGCTGCTCAGGTGAGTGTGGTGATGTGCGTTCACATCAGAGAATCATAGATTCACAGAATAGTTTGGGTTGGAAGGGACCTTTAAAGGCCATCTAGTCCAACCCTCCTGCAATGATACCTTCAACTAGCTCAAGTTGCTCAGAGTCCCATCCAACATGACCTAGAACGTCTCCAGGGATGGGGCATCCACCACCCCTCTGGGAAACCTGTGCCAGTGTTTCACCACTCTCATTATAAAAAATTTCATCATTACATATAGTTTAAATCTATCTTTTTTTGGTTTAAAACCACCATCTCTTTTTCTATCATGCAGTTGAGTGTTGTGGAGGCTTTTTGATTCTACTCAAGGAGAAAGGGAAAGCTGGGGGAGGTGCACATGTGGGTTGGAGATGAAAGCTTTGGTGCTCAGGGATGTGTGCTCCTGGTGATGGGGGGGACCACTGGGGTGCTGTGCTGGGCAAGGACAAGATGATCAGGAAAACTGGATCAGGATAACTGAGAGGCTTCACATATGCCAACTGTCCTGGTTAAACACAACCGTAGAAGAAAAATTCCCCCTGCGTTTCCAGTCTGAGGCCAAACTCGGCTGGGATATGTGGAGCAGCTCAGCTGCATGTGCTAGAAGTTTTACAAGGGGAATTTATGGTTGTATCAGAAAGTGTTTTCTGGGCCAGGTTTTCCCTGGCTCTCATTTTCCCAGTTCACTTCTATCTCACCTGGACACACACCAACTTCTAGTATATATAACTTTTCCTTTGCCCTTTACTAACGAGCTCTGTGGTCTGGAATACAGATACCAGAGCAATTAATGTGTTAAAAGAGGTGAAGTTTATGTGTTCATCTAACACATGCTTAGTCTAAGTCTGAGTATCCATTACAGTAGGTTTATTCTAATACTTAAGCAAGTGCTTGAACATTTTTGTAGATAGGAAATAAAATAATGTGATATTTATGAATGCTATTATGAGTTGCTGTGTCATTAGAGGTTCATTATCTTAACAGAAAGTGAAAAGTAGCTAGCTCATGACCATAATTAAACTGTTTGGCTTTAATTTTGTTGGTGGTGTACAATTTTTTCCTGTGTCTACATACTATTTTGTTTCAAGACAAAGCTGTGTATTGTACCACACTAAAACAAATCGCTGAAGTTGAAAGCACCTCAGAAGACTATCTAGTCCATCCTCTGCTCAGAACAGGGTCAGCCACAGCAGGCTGCTCAGGACCATGCCCAGTCAGCCAAGGGTGGAGACCCTACAACCTCTCAGGGCAGCCTTTCCAGTGTTTGATCTCCCACACAATAAAAATAGTGGTTAAGTGCTGTATACTACAAGTTCTGGCTTCCTTACACCACCCAACAAAGCAAAATAGGAATCAGTTTAAGTACAGAAACACACATTTCTCCCTAAGTACATTTTTACCACAATGTATTACCTTACTGTAACAAGGAAAATGCCACTAGCTGGTACAAATAAGATGGCCGGATACATAAAGCTATTTAGGTACCTCATCCCCATCCAAAACAAGGAGCGTATACAGAGCTTCCAAAACGTGGTCTGAATGACCTGGCCCAGGATCACAGTTGAGCCTGACTCCCTGGTTCACAGCAAAACTTGGTGTTTTGCTCAGTTTGTCTTCTCTCTCTCTCCTCATGAGATCTGAAATAACAGTTTTGGCTGTTCTGAAGCCCTACATGGTTTATTCCGTGCAGAATTAAGACATTCAGTCTTATTAAAATGAGTAGAATATTGGAGTACCATTGGGTTTTTTGCTACATGGATTGTTCATTATGAACCTCACTCAACATTTCAAGAAAATATGAAAAATGTGGATATTATATAATTAAAATCTTTATGATTTTGACTTTCTTACACATTGCATAAACATGAGCAGATCTTATGAAGTGTGGGTTTGATCCAAAATACAAAAAACCCCCTCAAACTAAAAAATCATTCCAGTAAGATGGATGCTTTTCAAGCATGGAGCTTTATCTTTCAGGCAAGCAGAAGCAATGCACACTGAATACTTGCAGGTTACAAAATACAAAAATAAATTTTATGCAATGAATTAAAAAAAAAAAAATCCCGAAAGATTAACATCTTAAACCCAAAGCAAATAATTATTTAAATTTCTTATCATGAAAGTCTTCTCTTTGACACCTGTGAAACAGCAGCTCAAATCAGCCCCCTCGGGTGCTGGGCAGGCCCCACCGGGGGAAGCTGCCAGCACGGTCGGGTACTGCAGCATTTCAGACACTGCTGCAGCAGAGTGATGGCTTCGTGCTGTAAAATACCTGTAAAATACTTCTCCAAATGAGGTCAGCGAGTTCGTCAGGAGCCAAGTATTCTTGCTTTGTGTTAGCTCTTAATAGGGGATGGTGGAGTCATATCTCGGAGAAGCACTGGATGGCAGTAAATGCCCAACAATACCCAGGCAGACAAAGGCAATTAAATAAAGCAAGGCAGAGAGAAGCTGAAAACTTCAACTGCTTCAATGATCAGTTCTTTACAAATGGCTATTATATAATATAATAAGTAAATGTAGTTTTACTTATTCATTAGAGAGTTTTGTGCATGGCTACAATCCATCTGCTTTAAATGGCTTGAGAGTGAAATTGGCTGTCTCAGACTTTATGGGAGTTGCTGAATATCAGGAAGGCAAAAAACCCTTTCTGTTTTCAGGTATATTGCAAAGTGGATGAACAAAAGATTTTTCTTTTAAAATTTAAATAACTGAGTACATTTTCTTATTTGCCGAGGTTTTGCAGATTGATTGCTTTTTGTATGTATAGGCAAATGAGCACAAAGCAGTATTTCTGTTGAACTTGATATTGCTTTTTCTTTGAGATGCAGTTTGACTGATAAAAGAAACAGCACTGCCAAACTCGACACAGTAAGGTATTTCATTTGATGATGGATAACATTCTGCTGAAAAAACCCCAAGATTTCTCTACACGAGCCCCTATCAAAAGGCTCAGAAATCAGCTGATGTACAGATCTCAGAAAGTAATTATATCCAAGAAACCAGTCTCCCAGTGGTGTGTGCTCACTGGGATTTCATAAGGTGCCTGTTCATGGTCTGTTCTCATCAGCATTCCTGGCAGCCTGCGTGCAAATACACCCCAGTGGACGTGACTATAAAAAGTTTGTGTGGGGGAGAGAGATAAAGGGCAGCCCTTCAGAGCTATCTGGTGTCACAGCAGGTTGGGCTCCCTTGAGTAATGTGCCTTTTAATGGTGGGCTGAATTGCTGGAGATGGAACTGCATAGCTGGAATATTTTTATGCAGGTACCAGTGACAGGATTCAGGACTGTATTTCAGTAAGCAGTGGCCAAGAAACAGTTTCATGGTGGATAGCTGGCTGCTGATGGGCTCCCAGACTAGTCAAGTGGCTAAAGTGCTAAAGTAATCCATGGCTGCATGGGAAGGAGATACTGATGAGAAGTGGGAAGGGAAATTTTCACTCTGTGAGGCATAAGCAAGAGCTTTACTGGAACAAACTGACCACACTTGTATCCCCAGTTTAAAGAGTATGCTGAGAAATTGGAAAGGATACAGAGAAATACTTCAAGAATGATTTGAAGTCTGGAAAAGCTTAGAGCATGCGAAGAGTTCAATATCATTTATCCAGAAGAAGCTTAAATGCCCTGGTCATGGCCTGTAAGCCCCTACCCAGGGAAAAGGGTTTTGAAGTTTCTGAGGCTCTGTAACACAGCAGAGAAGGGCTGGAACCAGGGTCAGAGCAAGGCTGAAGATCTAGGCTGGAGGAAAACTACTTTTTCAAAATCTGTGTATGTTATCCATCAAGACCCTGGGCTCAGCCATGCAGGGACAGCCATTATGGAAAAAAATGAGCATTCAGTGGAGGAGTTTCTCCTCTGGTACAGCAGTAGGTATCTAGATGAGCAGTTTAAGTCAACAGTTGTTTTATATTTCTTCAAGCATAAATAAGAGCAGATTTTTGTCTGCCCTTCACCAGACAAACTGCAACATTCCTAATTTTTCACAGCAATATTAAAACAGAGAACTGTGTTGCCATGAAATAAATTGTGTAGGGCTCAGAGGCAACATACTGTAGACAACAAGGTCCTTAAGACAAGCAGATATTTTTGTTGCAAAAACAACAGAGTTCTTTTTATATTAAGAATACCAGAGATATGTCAGATAAAAGCCTTGATACATAGCTAGATAACAGTCTGTATTCAATAAGTTTTCCAAATATCTTGTTCTGTCTGTCAGATCTAATGATGACTGGTGACTAGACACTTCAGTGAAATGCTGCTTTGCTATTTATTTCTCATTTATTCTCCTGAGAAATCTCAGAACGTTTCCAATTTAATTTAAGGAAGTTTCCCAAAGTCAATTGAACATGCTACAGAAAGCAGTTCAGTTTCATGGTCAATATGCAGTCTATAAAGAACAATAAGGAGAAGGTAATTTCATTTTGATGATGCTAACCTTGTATGTTTATGCTCTGCTTGGATTTTAGTCCTCCTGTCACTGGCTCTGAGACTTACATTATGTTGAATCCTTTTGTCACATTCGAATTTCACTGAGATGGAGCATAAGGATGCACCTAACTTTACTCACATGGAGGCCAGGCTAGTCAGTGGCCTGGGAGGCATGAAATGGGGGAGCCCACAGCCATGAGTGGTGGTAGAGAGCTGTGTGATGGAACATGTGCTTTCAGCCCATCCTGTGCCACAGTCACAAAGGTGGATGTCCTTTTTAAGCATTCCCTTGGCTGTGTTTGAGAATGTCACCAGGGAAATTAACTTTTTGCCAAAAAGAATGGGATGGTAAATCACTGTCTCCTTTAAGCACCAAAGTCCCTCAGGCTGTAAAGGTACTTTTACATTGACCTCCTAGACCATCTCACATCCATACCCATCCTCTGGATGGCAAACTTGCAAGTCTGTTAACCAGCGTCCAACAGAGATGCCTGCAAACTCCGATCTTTATTATGGCTGCTTGTGGAGAGGAAAAGCTGCCATTCAAGAAGGCAGCAAAGGGTCTGTGTTTAGCCTGGTAAAACATGGATGGAGAGGGGATATATTCAATATACAGTTTCAGGGAGTGGTCCTCAGGCATATTTGATCTGAAGGGTAACTTAGGTGTGGGGTATACACACTGGTCTTGAATAAACATAGGGTGTAAACTATCAGAAGTATCTCAGTCTATTAGAGGAATAAAACCATAAAAATAGTGTCCTGCTGTCCTAGTGTAGGAAATGTATTTATCTTAATAACTTTAAGGTGGATCTAGGTCAGTTTATGAGGGTCATATTATGTGCCTGCTGAGATGGCAAAGGCTGACTCCATGAGCAGGGCTGTCCCCCAGCCCTCTGCCTCTTGCTGACATGAACTGCTTTTCCAGGTTTATCCCTGTTCTCCCAAAAGTCTCGTGCCAAATGATAGCCTGGTGCTTTTCTGTTTTCTCCCTCCCACACACTGTGTTTGTTTACAACAATGATAAGAAATTTTCAGTCTGTGGTTTCCAGATTGTGGGTAGAATGAAAAAAAACCCAAAAACCCTCCAACCTAGCAATCAAGCTATAGTTTTACAGTGAATTTCAGGCCTGCAGTAGTTTTTTGATGGTTTGTTGCCATATTAGCATTTTTTCTAACATCATAAAGTGTTAAAATTCCATGATTTAATACTAGGAAATTTGTGTGTGTGGACAAGCCAGCTTTGTGTTTTAATGATTCTTACGTATATAGAATCTTAATGAATATTGCCTTCAGTGGACCATTTGTCTAATCAAGAATATGTGAAATGCTTCTTTTTCTTTAGCATCTGAAGAGCAGTGAAAGACAAGAATTTGACCTGCCACCGTGCAATTAATGGTGTGACATTTTCCTTCTGCAACCAGACAGAGAAAATGGGGACGGACCCATGAAGCTGGACATCCTGAGAAGCAGGAGGCAGTGGCTTGGGAAAGCTGCTGTGATCTGAGGGTCAGGAAAGGCTGGCAGTGCTTCAGGCATGCTGCTCTGAGAGGACCAAAGGATGCTGAGCCCTGAAGTTTGCTGGGCTAGAGTCTCCTTACTTATCATGTACAAAAATGCAGCACGTGGGGTTATGTTGCTAACTTCCCATTCCAGTCCCTCCACCTCTAGTCCTAAATAAAAGAAAGTAATTTCACAATGACATTCACAAGGCATTCAGCTCTTTGCAAATAAATGAAAAACTTTGTAATCTTTCCTGGTGCTGTTGCTCATGGCAGTGCTGGTTCCGTGGTGGACCCCTGGGACTGGGGACCCTGTCCTGTGTGACAGGCAGGGCTGTGGGGCTGGAGGACACTGGCAGCAAAGGATCCTTTCCCCAGTCAGACCTCTGGGGAAACAGAGAGCCTGCTTTTCCTGGGCAGAGAGCAGAGACTCCTCCCTGTCTCCCACCATGCTAAATTTCTTGTGACAGGTTTAGCAAACACCTCAGCTCTCTTCTGAATCAGAAATCCTCAGTGGTTTCTTGCAGGGACTACTCTGTCTTATTTCTGTAGAGATGACCATCTTCTCTGCCTCTGTGTGTCTCTCCCAGGCATCCTTCCCATGTGCTTTCCTGGCTGACTGCTCCATGCCCATTCAGGGGAGGGCTTTTGCAAGGCTGCCTGCACCTCCACAGTGGTGCACCAAGATTTTTTCTGCAGGTGCACAATACACATTGGTTTTCATATTTTTGAGGTTGACAGTTCCTAAGAAAGCTTAAAAGACTTTTATGTGAGGAGATAGCTCCTTCAGCTAGAAGTAACTAAAACCACCAGCCAAGCACCTTCCTGAGTCTTTCTCTGCTTCCTCCTGGTTTCATGTACAGTTTAAGTCTCAAGATGCAGGAGGGAGTTGTTAAAGGAGAAAATGTTGGCCCCAAATACTTATTTGGCTTGAATAACCTTTCCCTTGCATTTTCTGGCAGTTAATGGAAGGCTGACACATACAGATTTAATCTATTTTTTTTTTGTTGTTCTTAACTTCTCATATTAAATTCTTCTGCAAATCCAAAACCTGATTATTTTATCCTCCGGGATGCTGAGCCTCTCATTCCCTGGGGGTACTGAAGCTTCCTAGTACCTTGCAGGGGGAGCACTTGCTGCCACATTGGCATGGAAATGATGCATCGTGGAAAAACTGGGGCTGAGTGATCAGGCAGACAAGTACCTTGCTATCTCTAAATAGATTTTAAGCTATGGCATAATGTTCATTGTCTATTGGGTGCCTATTGGGTTTGAAACTGCAGGAGTTAACAGTGGCAGCCCTCCATGGCCATGGCCATGTGTGGAAAACACACTTTTTAGCATAACAGTGCCTTGCCTCCTAAGCAGCATTTGGAGATCTATGATATTTCTGTTTTAAATTCACATCCTTGCCTCAACAATATGCAATGCCTCCATCTCCATGGAAATGCTGGTGTTGTTGAGCATTCGCAGCTCACGAGGACAAAGCACGGAAGATGCATTTTTGTCCTATAAAGAACAGGCCCAGATTCTCTCGCAGCTGCCAGGGGCTTCCCACTGCTCTTTGCTTATTCAGTACCACAGCTCACCTTAAAATGTTTTTAAGCATCAGCTCTCCAGCCTTTCACTGCCTCAAAACACCCTTAAGGAATCTGTCTGTGAGAAAGACCTGCTGGCAGGTACAAAACTCACTGCAATATGACTGCCCCTCTCCTGGCACTGTTTCAACACCCCACAAGTTTATGTAGCTGGTGAAGGGATGAATGCAAGAGGGCTCTGAGAGTATTCCTTGCTCCCCACATAGAAAAAAGCAACTGTGTTACTCTCTTTCCCCTATGTCTTTCTTTTATGTATGCATGCTATGCATTTATAAAAACGGCAAACAAACCTGGAGACATGTTTTATTAACGCGGCACTAATTGACTGTTTTCTTTTTTACCAGCAGGAAATAGAGGAACAGCTTTTCAGGCAGCCCACCTTGAGAAGCTGGGATGATGCTTTTCCTTGGAGAGGTCCCCTTTCCTGCACCATCCAGCATGGGATCCCTGGCAGCAGGTCCCACACAGAAGTTGCTCCCACATGCTTAGTGCTGGTCCCTTCCTGGCAGGCACATGGAGAAGGGAGTTGGTGATAAGAAACCCAGAAGAGGTCAAGCATACCAGGACAGGTGGTGAGCACTGGCAGTCATGGGAGGCTGGTGAGATACGCTGGTGAACTTGGTCATGTCCCTTCTCCTTTCAGGAGAACATGGAGATTGACAGTAATGTCCTTTTGTGGAAGTCCATTGAAATCTGCAGATGAAAAGCCGGTACATAAAAGCCAAGTACTACTACTGCTACTTCTATTTCCAAAGCATAGATTATGCTTGGAGCACACCGCTGCTTCTGCTCTCATTTTTAACACAAATAAGGACCAAAAAAGATATATCTAAGAGGACTGCCAGCCTGTGGTGAGCTATCTTCTATGAAATTATGGTGGTTTGAATGAGACACTGCTTTCATGGGACCTACTCAATCTCCCACTGGCGTCAGCCACAGTTTGTCCCCGTCTGATGACTCCTCACGTGCAGTGGCTGCGTGGCCACAGGTGATGGGCACCTGCTTCCTTCTCTCTGGACAGGGTACAGAGGAGAGGGCACTTTTTCCTTCCATTAAACTATAGGTTTGAGAGGTGATTTCTATTAAAATGTAACTTGTGATGAGTAAGACTGGATAAGACATTGGACCAACCATAAGTGTTAATTTTATGAGAGTAAAACTAAACAAACAGCTTGGAGCTTAGAGGGGGTTTAGTATGTGACCAAGATGTAAAACAGGCATGAAGTTTCTGATGCTGGGATTTTTTTGCAGTGATTGTCACTGCTCATAGCAACATAGATTTTGATGTAAATTTGTATACTTTCAAGTAAAGGCCCTGGTTTGCACATTTGTGGCCAAACCCAGGCCTGCTTCTGAAATAACCTCACATACTGTGAGCAATACATGCACAGCATCCTTTTCCCCCACAAAAGGAAACATTTTTAAACAACTTCCTTGTGCTGTGCTGCTGTGTGGAATGATGGCAGTTCCCAGAAAAGGCCAGGCCTGCAGAACAAGCAAAGAAGAAAGACAAGCCAGAGCAGGGTAATCAGCAGTAATGAGCTAGAAGGATGCTTGCCTTGCATTTACCTGACTACCCAGCAAATGCTGCAGTGGAAAAGGCTTTAGAGGCTGACGGATGGAAAGAAGCCAGGCTTTCTAAAATTGATACGCAAATACAAGCTAATGCTTAGTGAGAAAAGCTGCTTATATGAGGATGAATATGGTATCACGTATAACAAGGAATTATTTGGTTTATTTTAAGCTGATTTATTTTAAAATTATTTCTGAGCTCCTGAGGAACTACATAAACATTTTTTTATAGTATTTTACAGCAAAAGCAAAAGATCTGGGGTTTTAATAGAACTTCAAAGTTGTCTCCAGACCCCACTGGGTTTGCATAGCTGGGTAGCTAGCACTCCAGCTTTTTCACAATCTCAGCCAAAAAGGGAGCTGCTAATAACAAAGTTACCCTTAAATGTCTGTGGAATATTTTAACTGTGCTTAACTGGGTTCACCTCATAACACTGGCAGCCTTGGTTCTTCCCACTGAGAAGGGAGAGAGACAAGAACATCTTCCTTTTACCCTACTGAGGTTGTCTGCAATGCCAAGTGGCTGTATTTGAGCCAGCCCCAGTGGTTCCCCCAGTCTCAGGGGATATAAACTGAGTCATCCCAGCTGACAGAAGACTTTGGGGGTGGTTCAGATTCCTTATGTGCCCTGAAGAACCTCCCGCAGGTGGCACTGGAAACAGAGCCTGACTTTGTGACTCTGCAAAGAGCATCTCCAGGTGCTGAACACGGCCCCTTTGGATAAGTGAGACAGTACTGCTGGGAGAAGGTCATGTGCTGAGCCTCGTAGGAGGGGGTGAGCTCCAGGAGGTGGCCATGAATGTCTCTTGATCGCCCAAGCTGTTTCCTTGATTTTGAAGTATAAAGTGCCACATGGACCCGGTGCTGCAAAACCTGTGGGTAGTTACAGATTTTGAAGAGTTTAGGGCAGCCAGTTCACAAAGAGTGGCTACTCCAGTGATCTCTACCAGTGATAGTCCCCAGGTTATTACAAATGCAGAAATTAGTACCTTTGTCTTCTTAGTCTGTGAAAACCTGATGGAGTTATTTTTATAAATGAGTTGCATATTTTCATGGGCTTAACCTTTTATCCTGAAATTTCTCATAACTGTTTCATTAATGCTCAAGAGATCTGAAGTACAGATTGCTCAGCTTAAGTAGGTAGGAAATTTAAATTACAGTTAAAACTTGTCAGGAAAATTAACTTCAGCCAGAGCTTCAGCTTGGAGTAAGTGGTTAGTGGGTTAGGTAGCTGCCACTGACCATCCACCTGGACAACCTGGATTTTGTACAGTCAGGCATAAATGAGGGGTGATGTTGCAGAGGGTGAAAGACCTGCTGGGACCAAGATTCATTTAGAACCCCCATGCCCCACTTGCTGCTTTTCGATGGACTGTGCCCAGGGACACACTGAAGCTCAGGGACCATGAATCCTTCCTCAGCTTTCACATATGCCATGTCCCTGGATTCCCAACAAGAGCACTGTGTAAGCCCCTGTCCTGTTGGAGCTGAGAATGACACAGTGACCCAGCTCTGCACCAGGCTGAATTTTGGCGGAGGCAGGAGCTGATTTTGCTCTGAAGGGGAAACTATTTCTCCATTAAAAGGTGTAGCACTAAGAGAGAAAACTAAATCAGAGACATCCCAATCTCACTTGATTATCAAATTAGAGTTGGCTTCTAACTTCTGAGACTTTCACCCGGTTATTCAAATCCCATGTTAATGCTATAATTGTTATTTGTTTTCAGAAAGCTGTGAAGGTTCTCCTTACTCACATTCTTGAGATAAGAAGATGACTTTGGGAAAAAATTAAAGCCTTGATCTTCTCAGAAAGGATAGGCACAAGGATAAGCCAGTAGCATACACTCCTGTATCTTAGATGAAGGAGTAGAAGCAGAGAGCAGCAGTGTGGCTCAGAGGAAACATGGAATGTGCAATGCCAAGGGACAGGGAACCATCACACACAAGGCTGGGCAGAGGTGAGTGATCAGTGCCTCTCCCTCTGTGAATAGTGGAAAAGATATGGGGGATGGACTGAGCCCAGGAAGAAAATTTGAACACAGCCAGCCAAAAGACCCCTATCAAGCTAGAAGCATACTGGTGAGGACTTCTGTAAATGAAAGGGTTATAACATGGAAGCAAAACAGAACTTGTCTTTCTTTCCTCATGTGGCTGTAGAAATCTACTGAGCAGATAGATAGAAAGATAGAAAGATAGATAGAGAGACAGATAGAAAGACAGATAGATAGACAGATATGAGATAAGGTTTAGAAATTAGGGGCTGAAAACTAATTTGTATTATTTTTTTTTTAAGAACACTACTCAACATGCAGTACCAAGATTAGAAATAGCTCTGAACGAATGGCCTCATTTCATACCAGCCTTCATTCCTGCCTGCAGTCACTGCAGGTTTTCAGTCAGGCTGAGGGAACTACTTCTCATTTATCCTTAAACTGAGTCCATTTGTCCCATTGCTGTTAGCTCTCACGTCAGCCTGACATTTAACTGTTTTACTTCTGTCTGTAACAGCAGTGTTTCCCTCTGTCAAAAGTCTAACACAAATTTAACCATTTGGTGGAGTTAAGGTCAGCCCAAATGCAGTAGGTATTGTGGGAGGCAGGGGAGAAAAACTAAATTTGTCAACTCCTGAGGTCCCCAGTCACAGCCTGAACTGAAAGCTGAGCCTTCATCCTAGTTTACCAACTAACCCTTAATCATAGCCCACCAACACAGTGCTGCACAATCCCGCGTCTTAATTCATGTCTGTGTTACAATGTTGGATCATTTTCTCCAATAAAACCATCCAGTGTATGTTAATTCCAAAGCAGAACAACCCTAACCTTTCTATGATCCTATGATTCTAGGACTGGTATTTGAATGACTTGTATTTTACCTAGAAAAGTTTTCATTTATGGTACTGCAGCTAATACACAGATATAGTGGGATAAAGAACGTGCTTTCTGCTGTTGGGGCCTGCATGGTCATATTTATTACTGTATGTCTGTCTGTATCTATACCAGTAAATTGAAAAATGCCAGGATATGGGATGTACCATGCTGTTTACTTGGTAGCACAGTCCCTGACTGGGTAGAGGATGAAGTCATCTGTCTCAGGCATGGCCTGAACACAGCTGGGGACACAGCACCAAAGAGCTGGGGCTGACATCTGGAGATCCTGACAGGTCAAAGTGAGGGCTGGTTCCCCAATGATGAATCTTCTCACGGGTTGTGTGTCAGGCTTAGAGTGGAGGTCATCTCAAAAGCCAGGAATTAAGGGCCTGAGGAGGGCTATGCATCGGCATCTCTCTGAGACTCCCATGGGCTGGCACAGATATTATGGGATTTTACATGATAAATGTAAATAAAAGAAAAATAGATAGATAAGCAAGCTCGGGAGTTGCATAGGACTGTGTGCTTCAGAAAGAAAGCGAACAGAAGAGTGAGGCATGGTCTGCAAAGCATGGAGTGGAGTGAAACCTGTCTGGGTGCTCTGTGTCCAGGTTGGCTTCTTCCTTATGTCTGTCTGCTGCCAGAATATAAAATGCATCTAGGAAAGTGATGTCCTTTCCCAGCTGAAATTTCCTGTTCCAAGAGGAATGGTACGTTTTTGAGAAGGGGCCAGATATAAAGTGACTGACCTTTTTGCTCTGAGTGTTGGGTGGTGCATTTGTGTCATGGGGAAGTGTCCATAAACAGCCTTGATAAAAGGGTGAAATGGAAGCCTTCACCCATCACTCACTGTAAGTTTCCTGACCACAGAGGGCAATGTTTAGTATTCGTGCTTTGGATGTATTAAAAGCTAAAATGTGAATCCAATAGTGTGACTTGAAGCTGATTTGTTTCAGAAGAAAGTAGAAGTTTAAACTTTTATGCGTCTGTACATCAAAGAGTTTTTACTAGCTAAGGTTTCTTTTTATAATTTAACCCCATATCTGAATTTCAATGGGCTGGTTGTGTGATGCACTCCGATCTCCATATCAGTCGAGTTTGACGAACACCCCAAAGCTCAGTGGCTGAGAAAGAAAGAAGAAAAGCTTGCCTAGGAACATCAAATGGGAGTGCAGGCCTGATATCTTTTGTCAGTAGAAAGATTGTTTTAATACCCTGTCGGTCACTGTAATAACCTTAAACAAATAGATCACTTGTATTTACTTTGTAATATCAGTGCTTTTACAAGATTGACTACCTAGTGGGATTGTCTGTACAAATTCCACAGTTGTCCCTAGGTAGCTCTGTGAAGAGGACACTTTAACTCCATATGCCATAGAAAGATGCCTTCAGTGATGCTCCATGAATTAATCATATCCCTGAGGGCTGTGGGAAGATAATGGTAGAAAAACCTTGCCGGAGTGACTTGGAGAGCTCCAGCGAGCTGTCACAGCACCTGGCCACTTTGTGCAGTGAGGAGCAGTTATATCAAACAGGCTGTACCTGCGTGAGCAGATAGTGCTGAACCTCACTGAGCTGTCAGCAAGAGAGAGGGAAGCACCACTTACTTCAGCTATCAGAATGGGCTCCCTGCTGCCTGGGGCCACAGGGTTTACTGGAGAGAAAAGGAAGTAAACATTTATCTAGTGGATTACTTTTTTTTTCCTAATCCCTGCTCTTGAGTTACAGAGGCACTGTAAGGATGAGCTGTGCATGTTCTTTTTGCTGATAAAAGTGCATAGCAGTCAGCTGAAGATTTTATGCACAAGTATTTGGTTTTTTTTCTTTATTGGTTATCCATTGCTTCTTCCCAGCTTCTAGGTTCTTACTCCAGAGCCCATGGCCATGCACAGCCATTCTGTGTATGCAGCATGGGCATCTTAGGGAAGGTGGGGATAATGATTTGTGATAAAAAAATAAAATTATCAAGACCACCTTGTGTTCTCTGTTCGTACTTTTTGCAGCAGTCTGTGTCAGATCTGTTTTTTTCAGCTTTTCTGGGCAACAGAAGGTTTCCTTTTATAAGGATTTAAATAAAACCCTTTCAGAGTAATGATGTTGTTCATGGAAGGTGTGTTAACTTACAGGAGTGTGAAGTAAGTTTACATTCAGAGAAGAACATGTGCATCAGGATTATTCCTTTCCCAACCCTCCTGAGCGAGACCTTTTCCTCTTTTGTTTCCATTTGAGCCAGGTGCCAGTTCATTACTCTTGGACGTTTAAAATACATCAAATGCAAGTAATGTATTGCATGTTTCTTTCCTAAATGTTTTTCAGTTGGTCTGTTTCTACTATATTTTAATCCTTTTTTTCTCTGTCAAGACAAATCTTGCCTAGATAAATATGAGCACAGCCCTGGTTTTCTATTTCCTCACACCTTACTCTGCAGCAAGATCCTAGCTACAGGGTCTGGTTAACCTCTTTGACAGTGCCAGGTGACTCCCAGGAGACCAGAGAGAAAATCCTGATTTACAGTCACAGGAGAAAACAGGAAATCAAATCACTGCTTAAAACTTTATACATGCCAGGCATGAAGGATTTGACCACACAGACACGTAAGGCAGATCTAGAAGGATCCAAATGCCACTCTACCCTAAACCTGTCTCTTTCTCCTGGTTGATATGAAGGGAGACTTGGTGAGATTAGTTTGGATGCAGCCCTCTCTGCTTCACTCATTTCCATGGTGATGGATGAGCTTCCTGTCTTCCCTTTTCCCAGGTTGCCACTCTTGCCGTTTGCCTTCATGCAGGAAATGATCTTTTAAAGACCTCAAGGCTGAAAACCAGGCTGTATCATGTCCAAAGTGTGGTACCATAGAGAGAAGTTCCTCAAATGCTATTGGCTGCTCCTCTGGTTGATAGCTCCAGACAAAACATTCTGGCTTGAAGAGGCAAGAAAGACATTCTTATTTCCCCATGTCCAGCTCCCTGGGTCAGGGAAGAGGCCAAGAAAGCAGCCAGACCTGCTCAGAGACTTACGAGAAGATTACAGAAACAATTACTGACAGTTGACCTCATCTCATTCTTATCATTTTGTGCCTCATAGGCACGGCTGATGGCAGGGCCAGATCTGTGCTATGAGGCGATGAAGGGGTCTACACCCTAACTGAAACTATTCTGCATTTTCCACCTCCTCTGACAGAAGAACTGGGAAAATCTTTTCTTCAGGTTGCACTGTAGGGACCTACATTCTACAAAATTTCACAGCAGTTTTGATGGGTCTTGATTTTTTCCCTGAAGTTTTGATGGGTCTGGCCTTTCACCTCTTATGCCCTCCTTTCCTTTTTGGATAGGCTAATCGTTTTGTATTTTGAACTGGAGCAGGTTTTGGACTAGTCAGGTACACAAGCCATTTTACTTCTTAAACTGTTTAGTCAAAGCTTGTCTTCTCCAGAGGAATGCCTCATTGCCTGGCTGTTTCATTTTGAAGCCTTGTAGCCATGAAATCTGTTGGGAGAACACAAACAGCTGTGATTACCTGACAGCTCTAGGAAATGGCACAGAGACAAGATATGCCTTTGAGATAAAAGGGCTGATTGCAGGTGGAGGCTGCAGGCAGATCTTTAAAACTCCTCTGTAACCGGTGGGCTCTGCTGAGCACCCAAGGGAGAGGGGGCGGGATGCCCTGCCAGTCTGTATCAATGAGCAACAGCGATCTGATGCTGCTCTTCTGCCCCACTGAGAGCCACTTGTTTTGTTAGAATTGGATGGAGGGTGTCTCTAAGCGTGATGCCATTATTGTTTCTTAATGTAACTACAGTTTACACAGAGGATCCTTATAATGAAAGCCCTTGGCACTGTACATGCTGAACGCATCCCTCCCGAGAAGCAGGTCCTGGCCTGCAGCCCACCTACTCTACAAGGGGAGCAGAGAGAGGTGCATATGGGGACTTTTACAACACTGCAAACAGAAAATCAGACCAAACGAGTGAGATTTTGGAGTGGTAAACCACAAATTCTTCCACATAACCATGGTTGGGACAAGCTGCATTTGCACCTAGTTAGCTTGCAGCACAGCTCGCTGGGGCTACAGGAGGCAAGTTTTAGCAGTGAGAGATGCAGGCAAATGCTATTTCTTGGGGGTCTGCTCGCTATCTCATCAAGTTCTCCTCAGAATAAGTTTGGAAGACAAAATTTATAAGATCCAGTGTTTTCTTCTTTTTCTCTCATCCCTGTCTCTTGCTTGTGATTGTATTAGTCCATATTGCAAGGACTTTCACAGGCACTGAGAGAGAACAGGCTGGGCTTCTCAGCCACAGATAGCAGCTTCAGATCTCTTCATTTTCCTTTTCTCCTGCAGCCTGTCCTCTTCCCTTCCTTGTGCTTTTCTACACTGTGGTGTTCCCTTTCCAACTATTTTTTCCCCAAGATGTTTTACCCATCATAATCTGTAAGACATTTGCTACTGTACTGCAAAGGGCCTTGTGCACTCTCCTTTTCCTTTTTGCTTTCTTTTTTTCCTCTCTCTCCTCTTTTCCTCATAATTTGTCCCCAAAGCAACATTCCCAATTAGAGCCAACATGCAGTACCTGTTACAGGTCCTGCCTACACACCTTTTTCATGTATGATGTTGCCCCAGCACCCTTTGTGACACATGTGGGTGGGGACACAATTCAGTCCTGCAGGATACTCCCACACTGCAAACTCTGGAAATATAAGCAAATCCCAGTGCCTTACTCCTGCCATGCAGCACTGGTGAATCTAGTGATGGATAACTTAAAATACTAAAATACCTGATGGCTATGCTTTTGTTGGTTTTGCTTTTGAAGAATGCCATAGTGGAGCTGCAGTGAGACCCAGATGGGAAGCATGACTGTCAGGCAGCCTGGTGAAAGCAGTCAGAGATTCCAGTCTCTCTGTGCCCTCCTGCTGCTGCAGAGCAATGCTGGGCCAGCGTGTTGCTTTTTACCAATTGCATGTAATCACAGTGAGGCTGTGGAGCTGTGAAAAATCAGGACTGAATAAAGCCAACTTTTGAACTGTCCCTACCCCACTGTGTGCAACAGGGGAAGCAGCCCTATGCTGTGCTTACCCTGCAGCTGGTTTGAGTTCGCCTGTGCCTAAATCTCCTGATAGCACAACAGACACCAGAGCAGGGAGCACTGCTCTCTTTCAGTAGCCCGAGTCATGATTAAGAAGGAAGAGGAAAAAGTAATTATGTGGACTCACTTGGATTTGACAACTAACCTAGGTTGCACTCAGCTCTAAATTCCACTGTCCTGGAAAATATCCTCATGAGATTTTTGAACAGGAGAGTCAGAGATATTACAAAAAGGAATTGTTTGCTTGAGATTTCTACCAGTTCTGTGCAAAATCCCATGAGAATAGTTGTTCTTGTGAGTTTTTTTCTGCATCTGAACAAGACAGAAAATATGTTTTTGAAGCATTACATCTCTCACCACAGTGGAGTCGTGTATCTGGAAATTCAATTCTGACACTTCATAAAGACTGAAAAATGAAGTTGGTTGAATTGTGTGAGACTATTTTTACCCCTTGTCACATTTACAATGTCTCCTGTGTGTGGGACAGTTCTGCTGTCAGGTGCAAAGGAGCACCTCAGCCCAGAGCTGACATGGTGGGACATGATTGTCGTGTGAGATGAGTGGTTCTTTGCAGCCCCACATCCCTCTCATTGCCTCTCTGTGTGCTGCAGAGCCCCAAAACCAAGCCACTAGTCCATGCTGCTGGTTACTGGCAGGAAGGTGGCAGAGGTGGCCACAGGCCAACATACTGTGACAGTTGGAGGGGAATACACAGTATTCTCATCTGGTTTTGTAGAAAGAAGAGGGCTAAAAAGTGCAGTCTGGTATCTGCTGTGTGTGCAGTGTTCAGGTACTTTGGGTTCTGATGATGATGGGCTGACCATCACCAGGTCCAGACTGCAGGGAGAGAGAGCTGCCTCTGTGAGGGGTTGAGCCATGAGGGACCCTGGTGTGGGCCATGCTGTCACTGCTGGGCACTGATCCACAGCCCCTTAACAGGCAAGCAGAGCTGGGGCCTGATAGCAGCAGATTCCATCCATGAGCCATCCATGAGGGACAAGGCTGGACACAGACACCCCTACATGATGAGCCGAAGTGCACTTGAGTGGATGCAAGAATCTTCCTGAGACATGTAGCAACATAAGTCAGTAAGACAATGTACAAGATCTTCCTTGTGACAACAAGAGAGGAAATTCTGACACGTGAAGGTACTGCCTGAATTTCTGTGATGGTAAGACTGCAAAGAGCACTAGCACTGCCTTGGGCTGCAGGCACAGACCCATCATTACACTGTGGTGTGCCAGTAGTGTTTCTTCTCCTATTCCATGCCTCTGTACCCTCTGCATGTGTCTCCTGGCTATAGATGTGGCCTGGCAGATTGTTTATGCACATATGTGCTCTCTGGGCAGCTCCTTGAAGCTGCACCTTTCTCCAAATCCATTGCTAAGATGTGGTCAGATCAAACCAAGAACTCCTGGTAACATTTTGCTGCCTGTGAAACTTAAACACGTGATTTTGGTATAGCATAAGGTGCAGGCAGCTTTGATGTGGCCAGGAATGGGGTCCATACCTCTAAATGCAAAATGGATGGGGATTTATGCACAGCTCTGCTTCTCAACCAGCTGCTCCCCTCCAACCCAGCTCAGTTCTCCCACTATCAGCATAATGCACAAAGTGGCAGCCACCACCCTGGGATGTGGGTGCTGGGGATGGAGGGCATTGCCTTTGGTCATGATGCTGTGCCACGTGGAGTTCAGCTTGGAGTCAAGCACCTGGAGCTGTGGTGACACCACAGTGGCAGGTGCTGCACGCCTGCATGGCTGTGCTGCTCTGACATCTCAACACTGACATTTGCTGGGCACTTTCCAAAGGGCAAATCCCAAAATTTCTCACTGAGTTTACCCAGCAGCAAGGAGGAGGGTGATGCTTCTGGCAGACCCACCATCCAAGGCATTTCCACAGGGTCTGTGATTGAGAGGGTTGTTTGCAACTACCTCAGATAATAGAAATTTCAGGTTGCTGATACGCTGCAGAACAAAGAGGCATAGTCTGCATTTGGTTTTCATAAGGAGGATAGATACGACCCAAGGTATGCAAATACCTTGTGATGAAGAGAAAAAGCTTTCAGGACTGTAGAGGTGTAAGAGTTGACAAATTATGCAGCATTATGCAATAATACTGCATTTTTGGTGCAAATAGAGGAACAACAGCTGTTAAGCATGTCAGTATTTGGGGAGGCTAATTTTCAGAGCAGAGGAATAGAAAGCATTGCTGTCACATACACAAAGAGGAAAGGAAGTAAGTGCAGCAAAGAACAGGTGAGAGAGCCTCACGTTGTTTTCCTGAGGAGGATAAAAGTACTAAATCCTTATTTAATCCTTGCAGAGTTATTTAAAATATTAAAAGTAGTGAGCCTCAAAGGGGATTAAGAATGGCTACAGAAGGTGAGCTAAATTACAAAGTTAACATTTGAAGTTTTTGTACTTATTTTCAGGAGTAAAGCAAGTACTTCTTTTTCATAATTTTTCCTCTTTTTTTTTTTTTTTTAAATTGACAAAAACATGCACACCACATACTTGACAGTATTTGTGTCCTTTAAATCCAGAGTGTGAACCTGGAACCTCATCCCTGCCCCCAGTGTTTACCCTGCAGAAGTCCCCAGCCCTGCTTACCTGACCCCTGGTTCTGCCCCTGCTGAGGACTTATCTCACAGACTAAGAAAGCCATTATCTCCTGCCTTCCCTGCCTCTTTCCTCCTAGAATGTAAACTGTGCTCTGATTTTCCTTCTTCACAAAGCTGACACTTGTCTCCCCCGCTCTTTGACCCCACTTTCTTAGACTCCACTCTCTAGAGTCAAGGAAAGGGTTGAGTCTTGTCTTCTACCTGCACCCTTATTCCTCCCAGTCCTTCCTTTTGTTGCGATGCCTCTGGGCGTGGCTTACAACTGGGCCAGGGCCGCAGGGGCCGGTCCTTTTTCCCCCTCCGCGCGATGATCCCTGGCTGCAGCGGCGGGGGCGGTCCCCGCCCAGGGGGACAGCTCATTGGTTCCTGTGCCGGGTGCAGACAGTCGGCTCACTGGCCGGTTCCCCTGTCAATCATTGTAATCCTCTGCAGTGATTGGCTCTCCCAACTGCCCTTCTCTTGCCTCCGTCCTATAACACGCCCTGACCTCCATTTTGACTTGTCTTTTACCGCATTCCATGATCCAGTAATAAAATCCTGCTGGCAATAAGTGGAAAAGGACCCTTTCTCGTCTCTTTGCTTCCCTGCTTTAATTAAACTGCTGTGCGTGAACTAAGCCTAGACTCTGTGGGAGT
The DNA here is from genome assembly GCA_013398175.1 of Climacteris rufus. Lineage (NCBI taxonomy): Eukaryota > Metazoa > Chordata > Aves > Passeriformes > Climacteridae > Climacteris > Climacteris rufus. The sequence goes on along the minus strand of VZRZ01001706.1, from coordinate 1,227,165 downwards.
TCTGAGGCCTGGCTTGCCTCTGTTCGGGGACTGGATGAAGCCAAAGTTGCTTTTTTCAGGACACAATACAGCCGCTAAAAGCTCTGAGTTACTCATGCTTTCTACTCGCGGCATCATTTGTCTTCTGGGACTAGCATCCCTCAGGTTGCTAATGATCCCGTGTGAGAAACTGAAATATTAATGGTTAATGACTCAAAAAATTGGTCATTTGCAAAAGCATTGGATGCTTTGCTGACCCTGTGCAAGGTCTCAGCCCAGGTGAGAGGGGGTGCACACCCACCACCAGAGGGTACAAGCTGGGTTTTGAGCCAGATAAGGGAAGAGGCCAATAAGAAGCAGGCCCTGCAAAGGTGGGATAGTGCTTTTTATCATGCCACTGTCCTCCCTTACACAACTGCCTCAAGTGTAAAACTCCTCCTCCCACCCCAAGATAGCTATTGGAACATTCAATTCACACATTATTCTGAAGGTGTTCATCCCTTCTGATGGGGCATAACTGACTCGGCTATGTTGACCTGAGAGGCAGCTGTCATATCTTTAAATGTGTCATAAATCATCAAAGAACCTGAAGCGCCCTTGGACTCATTGCTGAGGCTTTCCACCAGAGAACCACGCGTGACCCACAGTGCTACATCAGACAGTGCAAAACTCCCAACCCCATGAGGTGTACATTCCCACCTGAACCTGAACCTGCTGAACTTTGTGTTTTGCAGGCTTCCCCCACCCTGATGGGTCAAGACTGTGACCACAACATTGATTAATGGACATCGAAATTGAAAGAATCAAGTCTCACATGGGGTGGTGATATCTTTCTATTCTTATGCTTTCTTTCCTTTCTTTTCTTTATACATTTTCTTAAGTGTTATTTTTATGCTTTTATTTTGCTATATTTCTACAGATAATAACCAAAGCAGCTACAGACCTACTTCCCATTGCAACCAAATTGTTCTGAAATAAACCTGTCATATGTATATTTATAAACATTGGTCATTTCGTGTCATTTCACTCTAATCCGCCCCAAGGGATCTATTAAGAACCTCGGTTACTCTGCCTTCAGGGGTGGGTCATAACATCCCTGAAAAGCTCTACTTGTCAGTTTAATTTATTCATGTTCATGCTGACAAATCTCAGATCTGTGCATCACAATCTTATAGTAACTTCATACTAAGGTGGACTTTGAGCAACTGGCTCTAGGTGGACTGCTTGAGCAGGAGGGTTGGGCACTAAAGCACTTTAGCTTTAGTGTGATATTTCAGCAGCTGAAATATTTGTCTTCAGCACCAGGATGGAACCAGTTTTCCAGTGTAAGCTGGTCCAGGAGGAGAGGGTCTTCTACAGGTCCTGGAGGACGGATATTCCTGAGCATCTGACTCCAGGACTCTAAGCTTAGTCTGAGTCTGAGTCTGAGACATCTATGCATGGTGAAGGGTTAGGGAGTCTCACCCTCAGGACAGGCAGTGGAAGCTGGAATTTAAGTGCCTGTGTTATGAGAGGACAATTTGGAATGTTCTATATGTGTCTGAAACAATTTCACCAGGTTGGCAGGAGCAGCACAGGGTGACAGTGTACTGCTGGTGTGGACACTGTATTTGAGGAAGCAGATTCTTGAGCATCTCAAATATCACTAGAAGCCTCTGTTTAGGCAACTGAATACAGTCAGTTGAGCCCTGAGAGCAAGCTGAGGCTGCCTAAACAGAGCATTGGCATTATTCTAGATGCTCCAAGTTACTTGGGACACTTGCTTAGGCTGGTGGGTATGGCAGCAAGCCTGGGAGGTCACTGCTGGAATGCCAGCAAGGTGTCTACAGCATCTCCAATGGTATTTGGTGCCTCTGAATCCCTCTAGATCTGACTGTGCTAGAGAGAGATGAATCACTCTTTGTGCTCCACTGACTCTATTGACTATGCTCCCCTTGAGTGTAATACGAGCTTAAACGTGCAGCTTAAATTGTGGCACCTTGATGTATTCTGGACCTGAATTCTGTCCTTAGAACTGACAGTCTGAATGTAGCCCTGTTTATTTGGAGGGTTTTTTGTTTTGTTTAGTGGTGTGGGGTTTTTTTTTTGTCTGTGTGTGGTTTTGTTTTTGTTTTTGTTTTGTGTGTTTTGCTTTGTTTTGTTTTTCCTGTGGAGCATTTAGCACACTTCAGGAGTTAAAAGTCTTAATAGTGATGGCAATGTAATAATACCAGTGAAATAATATTTTTATTCTTATTCTAATTTGCTAAAAAGTAAGTCCTATTCATTCTTCTATTTCTATGGCTCTGTAGTAAAAAAAAAGATGAAGTTCATTAGCTCTCCAAAGTTTATATGTCATTATATTATATGTATTTAAAGGGCATTTAGATCATATATATATATATAAAAATGACATATTGCTCACATTAAGAAATAAAAACCACCCACTAGCAGAGGTAGAAAATAGAAAATTATGGCTACAACCCCCTTGGATCAACGGAAGCTCAGGGTCTTACTTGGAACAAACCCAATTTGTTTTCCCTCCTCCACCTGGCACCTTCAGACACAGAGGACTCCTGCCTAATGCCATGTTGCCCAGCCTTGGCTGTCTCAGCCTCCCTGTTCTTGGCTGCTCAGCACTGTGCTGGCTTTGCTTTTGCTAAGGCTCAGCCAACAGCATTCTGGCTGGGATTTGCTAGCAGAGCTGCCTCTGAAAGCTGGGGACGGTGGAGAACCTGGCTCCATCCCTCCTCAGTTAGTCTGACAAGAGTCGTTGCTATAGGAAGACCAACTGAAATGTTGTTTCTTCAATTTATCCTGTGCCAACTCTAATTTTTCATGTTCCATCTATGCTACAGCTTAGTTGATGCAGCACGTGCTTTTTAAATAAAAGGAGAGAAGTACTGCTTCCTGTTTATTGGTATATGTTAGATAACTCCTGGGAGGATAAATTCTGCCTATGCCATCTTCAATAGAAACTGGATTTGAGAGACCTGCTGTAATATTAGAGGAACAGGTGTTAGAGAAGGGCTCATCCTCCAGGCAACCTAAACCTTTCTCCCATCAGTCAGGACTAGACTTTGAGTACATTGTCTCTCAAAGGTTCTGCTTCAAACCCAAGGAAATAATCAAATAGGAGGAAATGAACTCTTTCTTCCAAATTGTGGGTGGGTAGTGTGTTGATTTACCTTTTAAGGAAACACTGGCACCTCCCCAAATGCCAAAAATTTGTATCTGACTGAGTTACAGCCAGTGCAGTTCCCTGTTCAGGTTCCTTGGTGTTTTACTTGTGGTTGTGGGTTGGGAAGTGGGTTATTTTTACTCATGTACAAAATGGCAGAGTTTGTTGTTATACAGTACACCCTTGTAGCGCGGGACATGAGAGTAAAAAGAGGACTGTCATGTTTGCCTGTTTTAAAGAACAAAACTTTTCAGAAATGAACAGCAACCTCCAGTGTTGCTAGCTGTTCAGAGCTCTATCCACCATTGTAATTCTGAGTCTGTAAATTCAGTTCCAGCAAAGACCTCAGGCCACTGGTATTCCTGTACTGGGAGACATCTCCTGCTCCTCCTGGTCTGCCCTTACCAGGTGAAGGGAGAGGGAGAGGTGGCTGGGTGAGGAAGGGACTTCAGAGGGTGAGAAGGTGGCACTGGGGAGGTGGAGACATGTTAGGCTAGATGGGAACCAACTGCTAGGGATGAGGAGGTGTTGCAGGAGGTGAGGATATACAGGGCTGGAAAAGGGCAGAAGTGTTTGGTTGGTGGGTGTACAAGAGAATTGTTAAACTGTTTGCAGAAAGGACAGTTACATTGTTGGGGAGATTGGATGGGGCAGGGCTGATTCCAAGGATGGCAGTGAACAAATGGACCAGGTAGAGAAGAACCCACAGAGAAAACACAAGAGGAAACAGGAAGACAAATGTGGGGGGAGGCTGAAGTGGCATGTGTGAAACAGGGAGCAATTTGGATATGAGAAGAAGAAAAGCAAGGGATTGATAGGCAAAGACAGAAAGGAGAAAGGTGAAACTGTAGTTGCATTTCACAGTGTTTTTCATTTTTTCAGGAGGACTGTGGTGTGTCTCCTCCTACATCCAGCACTGGCCACACTTCTGAGCTAGCAGACACACTGGGGACAAATAACAACCTGCCACCAGGATGCACCTCTGCTTGGTGCAACCTCTGCCGGTGTGTTTGTCCAGACATCAATAATTTGATCTCCACCAACATCCTATACTGCAGTCTCATCAGTCTCCCTCTCAGGTCTGCGCTTATGCGGCGTACAACCTCTCCCAAAACATCAACATCTGCCTGTCAAGCATGTATTGACAGAAACATGGATCTAGTCAAGAGATTAGTACAATATTTGATTTGCATAAAGGTCTCAAAACTCTTAGTATTTTCATATTGAGCTTCAGGGTCTTTATTTTAAACTAAAGATAAACACCGGTACAATATTCATTAATAAAATACCAGTGTATATGGGTTGCTACTGGTAAGGAGAGAAATGCAGGAGATATGCTTTTATTTTTTTGATATACTTATTCTAAAATTGACCTGGCAGCTTCTAGCTATTCCTTGGTGACAGATTTCAAACTATTCAAACAGATAATTTTCAGCTCTAGCATTTCTCTTTGGAACTTTATGTAAAAATTTTTCCATGATATTTAGCATGTCAAAGGCTGTCTAACAGCTCCGAGCCTTGCTTGTAAAATATGTGCACACAAAAATGTAGCAAGGATCTGTTTTGGCAATAAGCTTAAATCTCAAAGAATTGTTCCCGTACCTTGATTAATTAAAGACAACCCAAGTGTTACCTCCAGCCTGCACTGGTACATCATTAAGCAGCCTAATTAATACTAGGACATACTGAAATGAGAGGTATTTTGGTTTTTCAGTTACTAAGGGAAACCTAAGTGCTGTCTGTTAAATGCTTTGGCCTCTTTTTCTTGTAGAAAATGTGCTTTATAACTTCCCCATATGCTCCTGCTGTTCTCTCCCTGATGGATGTTGCTATGGAAGCAAACCGGGGGAAAAAAATCAAACAGCTAATAATGTTTCTGCAAATGATTGCACAGGTGGAGATGAAAAGTACAGATGACACAAGTTAGTTAAGCAGGGGATTTGAGCTGCAGCAACAATTTGAGGCCAAAAAATCAAAACACACACTTTACTTCTTTTTCTCTTTACATAGATTTAGTGAAATTTTAGATCTTTGCAGGCTGTTGAGGTTTATTTTACCCTTTAATTTATTAATTTATTCAGAAAATTTCCCTAAACCACTGAATGCCCTAAAACACTGAATAAAATAATAAAATAATAAAATGATGGCAGTTTAGAAGGCAGAGATCAGGGCTGGGTACACCACTAGTGGGTGGGAGAGCCTTGGAGGACTTAGGTACCTTGAGGCTATAGAAAAAAGAACTTCTATCTTTTACTCAAATTAAAAGTGGTCCTTCAGTTCTGTATCACATTTGAATAGAATTATAGCAACAGGGGAGGATGCACATGCCGGACATGGGAAGGACAAAGCTCTAGCATTACTTTTTTATATTCCTTCAAAGGAGTATAAGCTTTTTGATAAAAAGCATACCCAAGAAGTGTATGTGAGTGAGGAAATACACCAGCATGTTGATATAGAGCACCTAGTTAAGTACTGAAAATGAGAATGCCGAGAGCCAAGGAGTGAGAATGATACAGCTCACACCTGGCATCTCTCAGGCTGCTGGCCAAGGCCAGCCAGGTTGGCTGGTGTCTCCAGGGCACGGAATAGGTAGCTACTCTATTTATTGCTTGCTTACTTTTCAATCGTGTTGGCTGCTGCTCACCCTGGCACTGTGACACTGAACTTTTCTTTAGCTTTTCTGAGTCTTAGATAAACTTACACATATGGATCTGCTTCAATCTGGCTTATGTTGCTTGGTTCTGTGTCCAGGCATTCATTCCTCTCTGCAAACAGCTTGCAGCTTGTGGCTTCTTCCACAGACCCTTTTAGACATGTTTTAAAGTGCAGCTGCACCTCCTGAATGCTCTGGGATGGGACAGATGGCTGCAGGCCTCCTCTGGCCTGGAGCTTGGTCCTCATGAGGCCTCCTGAGACCATGCTGCAACATGAGGATGGGCAGAAAGTATGCTGTCAGGGGACACTCAACCAAAGGCCACCAGTCTCATTTCAGCATCATTTTAAGGTTTTTTGGGTCTTGTTGCACACTAAAATGTAGCATGTGTTAGTGATGGTAGCATGGTGCTGGTGTGTGCTAAGAGCTGGAGTCCTCCCTCCTGGAAGAGGTCCGTGTTGATCACCTTGCTGTACACAGACCTTTTCACTGCAGATGCTGCCAAGCAGAGGCTCATGTCTCATGTACTAAACCAGAGCCCCATACATGTTTAATTTTAAGAAATGTCCCCTTTCTGCCAAATCTCCTTGTGAAACTTTTAATGCAAATGATACATCCTGTCAAAACTTTATGGTGCAAACTTTTTCACCACTTGTAATCAGGAGATGGATTTCAAGGAAGGGAGATGTCAAATCATCAACCCAGCTATGAGTGGGCCAAGTGCCTAAGTGCCTAGATGACTCTTTCACACCCACGTGTGCTACCCCACCATGCAAAGATGAAGAAAAACAAGAATAAAAAAATTCAAGGATGCATTAAAGCCACCTGTAGCCCACATGCACCTAGAAGGTACTGGATCACAAGCACAGGTGAAGGTGCACAAGTGTGGTCCATAACCCCAATCACATAAGTCTTGGCACAAAATTTGGCCAGCCATTTAGGGACTGGGGCATGAATCACATAATTCAGACAGCTTTACTTGTGTTAGAATTCCAACGAGTGACAAAGTTATGGGGAGAGGATCAAAATCCTATAAATTCATGGCGTTGGTGTTCCATCACCACCCTCTTGCTTAGCGAAGGTGCGTGCCTAGGTCCATGTACACATTCTTCTGTTGGTGTGTCTCACTTACATACACTGTATATGTACAAGGACATAAATAGCTTTGTATTTCTAAACCTGGATTAAAAACAAGTTTCCCAGCTCCTCAGCAGGGGGTGGGGTGGGGGCTCCGAAGTGGGCTGTTCTGCTCCTGGATATGTGATAGCTCTGATTTGACTGCAGAAGATACCTAATCTAGGCTATCCCATCCTCTCACACTGCTCTTGAGGGAGAAAAATCCCCTTTTTGTCCAAATGGGAAAACTTTCCAACCACTTCCTTTTATTTTATCTTTTTCTGCTATGTGTGTGTGTTCTTGAAAGGGGGGACAGTGCACTGCATGCAGCCATAGTCACTTGGTATTCAGGGGAAGTTCAGAGTTAGTGAGGCGCCTCTAGAGCAGCTGCAGAGGCCCTAATATAAATACGAAGAGCTGCTGAGATTCATCATTGCACCTGGCTGTCCTGCTGCTTTACAGCCATTGCAAATTAATTCTTTCTGCATGTGAGCAACTAAGTCAAGTCACTTAAACTAGTGGCCTCCTGCTGTCCTCTTAAGAAAAGAAATAGATGATTTGCACTGCAGAGACCCAGTCCCGTGCCAAGGGAGCCACTAGCTACTGTGCTGTGTCTTTCCATGACTATTGGAGCAAGACAGGGAAGAAATTTCAGTTTAAAGTTCAGCTCCTGTATAACCCTTGATAAGGTTCAGTTACAGCTTCTGGACCAGCACTTCTTGAGCACAGGAAGGGAGCATGAGGATCTGCTCCCTTGTCCTGGTAGAGCTCCAAGCACATCAGTGCAGAGGAAACAACTATATATTTTTCCATTGGCTTCACTGGAGCATGCTGGCGGTAGCTCAAATGGCAGGGAAAAGAGAGCATAGCCTGTTTGTGAAGGGACATTGTTCAAAGTGGCAAAAGCTGCTGAAGAAGCTGCTGCTGAATGCCTGGGCCACATGTCCTGGAGACCCCAGTGCAGGAGGTGCAAACTCCAGCTCCCACAGGTAGTTCTGAGCTGCAGAGCCATGCTGCCCTCAGGAGGGAACTGTGCCTCCCATGCCATGTGGTGCTGAAGGAAGAGATCCCCTCTTTTGCTTTCTGGAGAGTCTGATTTATAGACACATAGCTCTCAAGCACTGCAGAGGCCCTGTGCAGCATGGCAGTGTTTGTAGCACAGTATATCTAATTCCTGTAATGTATGCAAAGATCTCAAAATGTTAACTTTTTATTTCAGTCTGTGAAAGAGAAATATATTCTCTCTTGGGCTGGTGACATTATTATCAGAGTTAATCCTGTCAGAGAGAAAAGTCTCGTATGTTTCTGACCTGTGCTATACTCCTGTGCATTCTGCTGGTGGGGGAGATCCTTCAGCCTCCCTGAGACCCAAGGGGGCCCTGTTGCCCACATGAACATCATTAAAATTAGTCCCTGTTCAAAGTGTGCCAAGTGCAGTGTCTTCTAGGTCAGTTTGCAGCAACTCACCATACATTTCTGCTCCTTCCAACACATCTGCAGAGAACATCAGTGGCAAGCAACCAAGGGGAATTAGGAAAGAGGAATATAGGGCTGGATGCCTCTACTGAGGTCTGGGCTGTGGAGTGAAGACTCAGTTGCTCACTTGACATGAGCTGTGATCTGAATCCCACACCGAGTAATGGGATAGAGTCTGGGCTGACACCTGAGGCATTACCCAGCCCTTCTACCTTGCCAAGGCAGAATCAGGTCCACCTGAGACACTCTTGGTTGATATTTTCAAGACTTTTTGGTGTCTAATGCCTCATTAAATTACCATCTAATATGCCTGAACAATATACATCCTTATAACAGGTATTTACTATTTAGGACATATTACTGACCAGTGGTTCAGTTGAGTCAATACTAAGAGCCAAGAAGTCAGAATGTCCCATTTCTCTGGGAACAAGACTAATACACCAAATAGGGCCATCACCTGAGCTCTGTGTCCTGTTGAGAAGAGGACTGGAGGGGCAGGTGGAAGTCCCTCAAACCTCACATTGGTTCCCTGCATCCTTGGTAGAAGTGTAGTAGTGTTAGGTGTCCTGCATGTCCCTCTGGAGTTCCTTTGTTCCCTACAAAAGTCAAGGAGAGACAGAGATGTGTCTAAATCAATCAGTGTGGGTCTTAAATGGCCCTAAATGGGCGGCAACCTTCCCCATGCAGTGCTGGGGTCTGACTGCGCAGGGCAACAGTGCTTTCACTTGCCTCTGGGATTCAACAGAGCAGACTTCACCTGAAGGAAATGAATGTGAAATTGAATATTAGCAGAAAATTTGATGATATATTCATCCAAAGCGTTATGGACCCGATTGACTACACAGTGCTACACATACACATATGTGCCCACTGCTTCTTAATGCCTGTGGCAATCATATTTCTGCTTGACCCAAGTTTCCCTTATTTGCAAAAGTAAAAATGCTATTATTGCTGACCAAAAAATTATTCAGCCCTTTTATACATAGCTATAGGAGTTGAAGTGCTCCACTGATTTTCAAGGATGCAATCAAGGATTTGTGTGCAAACAGTGCATAAATATGTACTTTCGTTACTCAGATGTTGTTTGCCTGTCAAATCTGAATGAGTTTGCTGTTTTTACAAAAGTAGCCACAGCAGAAGCTTTCCCAAGATTCCCCAGCAGTTAAAAAAATTCCACATTCTGTCCCTTATCTGAATAAACAATTTTTTCATCGCTTAATCTTCTTTAATGGAATTGTATAAAAACCAGGCTGTAGTGATTTTTTCTGCAACATAAAGAAATCTCAAAAGTCATTAAAGAAATTCGCTATCATTTTCAAAGAGGAATCATCATTCTTTTTCAACTACTTCATCAGACTAAGACCAGACTCTGCCATCTGCCTAACAGTAGTTTCTATGTGTTGATTTAATAAACACATTATGGTACAAAACTGAAGAGAATTAGGATAAATACTAGGATATGTATATATTGATACTAAGATCAATATATCAAATGTACACCCCAAATCCACATGTTTACAGTCTTCTTTGATTTTCCTGGCACCAGTTTAGCTGTGAGAAAACGTTTAAACTGGAACTCCTGCTCCTGTCAAGGATGGAGCATTGTCTATAGCACTGAACACAGCATAGCATAAAAATATACATTGTTAAGGGCCTGTAGCTGCATTCTCACTTGCATTATGGAAACAGGATAATAAAGAGCTGAGGAGATGGATCTTGTATGAGTTTTTCAGTTAAGGCATGTTTCAGTTAAGGACAAGGTTTTTTTTTTTCCTCTTCTGTGTTATTTATTAATAGGAAAAATCCTAATGGTAACATGGTACAGCTATTTCCATCTCATGGAGATATGTTGTTGGAGGTTTTTCCTTAGTTCTGACTAGAATGGAATGTTACTTCTCCATTGAAATTTGATGTTCAATTTGTATGACTGTAGAGGGATTTTAAAAATCCTGTTAAGAAATGATTAATGATCAAGACACAGAGATTAAATAAAAAACTAAAATTAATTAATTCATTATTTTACCCTAACTCCCAAACGACTGCATCAATTGCAGCCTAGTTCCTAATGACTGGACAAAGAGGTGACCTCTATCCTTGGAAAACCTGAGGGACAAAACTTTTTGTATTTTGCTAGATTTCCCTGAATATTTTACTCAAAAGGCAGAGCTCAGCAGTAAAGAACAAAACAAAACAAAACAAACAACAAACAACAAAAAAAACCACAGAGTTTTTTCAAGCTGCAGCAGTAGGATTTTTTTCTGGAGTTAGCTGATGACCTTACCTGTTCATTCCGTCTCCTCTCAGCCTTCAGAACACTAAAATGAGTTCAACACACATGACATTTGTATAAAATTTCTCACTGAATAAATGTACTGTCAAGCATGTTGCTCAGGTTTCCATGTCTCTTTACAAAGCTATTCCCTGCCTGTGGAAGGCAGTCTGCCTTTGTCCAGATGTGCAAGCCATGCCTTGAAAACACCACTCCTTTCCACCAGTGCCACTTCTTTGATGCTGTGAACACACAGGAGGAGTTGCAGCATGCTGGGTGCCCTCTCACACCTCAGCCCATCCCTGCCTCTCCTCTCCAGCTCAGAGGAACTGATTTTGGGACCTTGGGCTTACTCAATGCCTCTGAAGAGCAAGCAAGAAAAATCTGACATTTTGCTGGAAGAAACCCAGCACAGAAAAGCTCCAATCACTGAAATCTGCAGCTAAGCAGGCAGAAGTAGGTCAGGCCTGATGCTATTTGCAGACTGCTCTTCTAGGCAGTGGGGAATAGGCTAATCAGTTGCCAGGGTTGGGGTTAAAGTAGATGGCTATGATGTCAGTTCATCCATTCCCAAGGAGAGGTTTGCATTTGACTTACTCCAGTGATGCCTCACGTTAGATTATTCTAACATGAAGAGCTACTAAGCCATTCTTCCCATATGTATTTCACCCAGGTTGCTGTTGCAAAGCCTTGGTCTTTGCATTACTCCTTTCTGCCCCTCTACATCCAACCCTACGTAGTCTGTATCTCTCTATTAGGAAAACAAAGTCATTTTTTATATTTTACAGTCATGTTTGGGCTCAAGTCTGCTTAGATTTAAGACTCAATTTATCTTCATAAAGAAAAAATTAGGGTTGTGCTGTTATATTTGGCATATAATCAAAAGAGAGGTGCCCTGCCTGGCAGTCTCAGGGCATCACTTATTTTCTGAGTATGTTTTCTGGGACTGTGGCGGTGTTATATCACTGCTGTGCATCAGGATGTGTGTGGATATAGTAGCAACTTCCTGGGACACAGCTCACCTTGAACCACAGCTCACTCCTGTTTTCACCAGGAGGCAGGATTTCAATGAGTCTGGGCAAAATTTTGATCTGAATTACTTAAAAATGGGTAATTTGTAAATACATGGGTGTTGATTCAGGTGTTAAAAGGAGGTTATTGGGGCTTTACAAAGATGGAGATCCAAAATATCAAAGCCATAACTCCCATGCATGATTGGCAGATGGGTCATTACCCTTCAAAAATTGCTGCAGTTCCAATGCTGATACCCACTTCATGCTCTGCTTTGTTTTGTTATGTCTTTCTCAGATGTCACTATGGTGTGTGGTTAAATAGGATCTCCATTCCAGAAAGTTCATTTATGTGGTATTTATATGGCAGAGACATCTGTCTCTTTCTTTTATGAGCCTGTGTTCTGGTTTTGATTTAGTGTATTGGGTCCCTTCAGTGCCAAGAAAACACTGCTCCTCTCTGGCTGATAAATTCTGATGATTGCACTCATTCTGTTTTCTTGTGTGAGGAGACATTTTAATATTACCTTCTTATCCATCAAACCTCTTCTCAGGGACTCAGGCAAGTATCTGTTTGGGAAGTGATTTCTTTTAAGTGTCATTTTCTAAAGGTGAATTCCTCCTGGCCACCTCTTTTAATCATATTTCAATGGCAAAGGACTTGCAGAGGGATTATATAATCAAAAAGATGGCTTTGCACATCCTCCTAGGGGTTTTGCCACAGTTGGAGTCAGCCTGCTCTTCCCATTCCTTGCTTAGCAATCATGGAGAGGAAGGGAAGTGTGCTCTTCAAGCTGTATGGTTTTCAAGCTCTGAGTTGGCTACTCACCCAAAATATAAAGCAGGAAGCAATTCCTGGAATCTGCGAGTCTCATCTCAAGAAGAGATGTGTATTTACAGTCATAACCACCAAAGGCATTTAATTTCTTGCAATGAGTCTGTGGTTCACAGTAAATAGCTATTTGTTCTCATGTCCAGGGAAGAATAAGATTGCAAGTGCTTTCTGCTGGCAGGAATCAAGTATCTTGCTTTTGTCAGTAGGTTTTTGGTATGCAGGAGCAGCCATGCAGACGGTGAAAGCAGGCTTGTACCACTCCTCTGCACCTGGGAAGGTGAGCAGTGTCAGGCTCTGATTTGGCAGTCTCCAGAGACTGATGACACAAAACACTGCTATTCTTAAACAAGGGAAAAATAGCAAGCCTAGGGACAACAAAATGTGTTTCAGCACAGTTTGTATCTGTGTAGCATCTATTTTTCTTCTGTCAGGCTCCATTTTAGGCATTTTGAGGAAAACATCTTTTTTTGGGTATTGTATTTTCAACAGTGTATTTTGACTGAGGAGCCAGAGCTAGTGCTGGCTACTGGCCAGGAATTACAGAGAATACAGTTTGTGACTAATCAGTCTTTAAACAATACTGAAAGAAAACTACCTTTGTTTCTTAATCTCAGTCCTTTGTGAATTGACCAGTGCTGAAGAAAGGGAACCTGGCCCTAGGGAGGTGTTTTGTTCTGTCAGGAGGCAACACTGGCTTCAGAGGTGCATCTAAGCAGTTTGTCACTCATTCCTCACCACCTCACTAGTAGCTGGTGAGGATTAGTGTGTCAGATGAACTTGAAATATTTTGCTGCTGCATTCTTTGATCTCCTTTTGCTGCTTTTATCCAGACCCACTGCAAATAAAGCTCTGAACTTTATTCTTCTCTTACCCCTAAACTTACTTTTATCCCTAAAACAACTGTGGCAGTTTTCCTCTGATCGTTACCTGTACTAAATACTTCTCACAGCTGCCATCTCTGAAGCCCTTGCTTCCCTTTTGCAACCCCATTTCAGTCTCACTGCCGGGGATGTTCTGGCCTTTCTTTTTTTAACCCTAAATATGGGATAGGAAGTTTTCCCAGACTTGCATTAGAAAAAAAAAATGCAGTCTTTCTTTTCCTCTAGGGATAGGGGTAGAGAAGGGTTAGGATCAGGGATAGATGTAGAGTGAGGGTCACAAATGGGTGAGGGTTTGGGTTGAGGCTGAGAAAAGGAAAGCTCTTGCTATGCCTAGGGAACTACAGCTTTTGGAATGGTTCCTAGTGCCTTCCTCACTACCAAGATCCCCCAGGGAAATCCCTTTCTAATAACCTGAAGGGAGATGATTATTTCATAAGAAAATGAGGTGGTGCATTCCCGGAAAAAATAACTTGTTTCCTGGTTTTGTTCCAAGTACAGATGAAGCACAGCCAGATTTATCACACTTACTTATAAGCCTTCATTTGAACATTAGCCACCTCATTTTAAGACATTTTTCTTTCTACAGTGCCCCTTTCCTGGCCCCAGGGACGGAGAGCTGAGGAGGACACCTGGACAGGGAGGCTGTGCACAGCTCTGCGAGGTGGTGGAGCAATTCTCTGTTCTCTGACTGCAGAGCAGGTTTGTGTCCTGCCCTGCTTAAGCAAAACAGGTCTAGTGCAATTACACTGGGCTGAATGCTCACCAGAACCGTACTCCAAATACAGCAGTGACTGAGATGCTTATGTTGTGACATCCTGGGGGCTGTATTTGGGGAGTAAAGGTTTCTCTTATGATGTAAAGACCTTCTCTGAGTGTAGTGACTGAGTAAACGACAAATGGAAATGTGAGTAGTGTATTAACACAACCACAACAGGCTGCTTCTCTTCCCCCACAGGTGCTGGACAAAGGAAATCTGAGTAGAGAGGACTGGATTTCTTCCATCTGCACTGAAAAACAAGCACATAGCCCTGAACCCAGCAGGGTGACATGCTGTAGGCAGGTTGAAAAGAAAGCTATTGCCATGTCATATCTGTTTTTCCCTTGTTCTCGTAAGTCAGCAGACTCTCTGAATTTTGCGAACAGACTCCCTTGTTTTGTTTTTTTGTTGTTTTCATAATAACCCATATGAACTCTGGTAAATTGCCACTGTGATTTCTCCCACTTTCATCATAATTTTTTGATACTTCAGTTCTGAAGTACCATAAAACCTAGATTAATAGCATAATGGGAATTTGGAGAGCTGTAACATACAAGCAGTAGGTGTTCATGAAGCACAATTATAATACTGAGCTAATCAGCACTGCATTCAGTTGACTAAATTCTCACCTTTTAAATGACAGTAAAAAATCTCCACATAAGAAAAATTAAGGATGATGCAAGTGTAGGGAAAAGTCAAGGCAAGTTCATCTGTTTCAGTGAGCAATGTGTCAGCTCTGTCCTGTTGGTTAAAGCCAGTACTATTATTGTACTTCATGCTTCCCAGCTCCTGCAGGTTTAAAGGCACAGGAAGGTAACACATAGCTCCTGATGGAGGAGTTAAGGATGAGATGGGGAGAAATGGTGCACAGGAGTTGGCAGAGATGCTGGATACTGACACCCTCAATATCCCCACGGGCAAAATTGTTTTGTTTGAGACTTGCTCCACCAGTCTCCACACATGGTATGGATGATGCATGTCTTACATTTCTACAGATCATCTCTAAAGGTTTTAGACTTTTTATCACAGGCTGCCTTAACCTTTCATGTCACATCAGTACATGCTCAGCAAATCTGAAGACAGAATGCACATCAGATAGGTCAGATGAGTCTTGGCCGACCTCAAAGAGTAAATTATATTTAAAAGGAAAAAATACCGCTTCCTTGATCTATTTCTTACAGGCTTTTCCCATTTTAATTTTAAATTTTGTGTCAAAACAGAGTAAGTCCCAGAAAATGTCCCACTCCACCTGTCCCTCTTTCAAACATGGGATGTTTTCAAGACACAATGGTGCAGAGTGGCCCTAATGAAATTTTATCTCTTGTTAAACAGGAACTTTATCCAAGGTAAGCAGTAGTTTTAGCCTAGTAGTGGTGGCCAAGCCAGGGACACCTTGGCTATTGCACAGATTCTGCACTTGTGACCAGACCCTGGCCCAGCTCTGCCACTCTCAACCACCTGGGACCTTATTAGCAAGTCATTACTCAATACATGATCACTCATTTATGTAATTATTTTCTAGCTTTCCCTCTCTGTGCCCAGAGACACCCTTGAAATGCAAATATCTCCCATGATTTTTGAACACAGGCGCTGTTTGCCCATGAGTGAGGTGACACAGACAAAATAATCCTCAGTAAGATGTCCGAACCCTCCATTTCAGCATTTTCTGAACTCCAGTGGCACAGGGCTCAACTGAGAAAACCATCTAAGAAAGGCTTCACTGAGTGGAACACATCAAGAGAAAATAAAGAATGAGGCCCTGGTTCCATCCACAGAAGCTGTCATGATTTATTTGCTGTCACTTGAATCTACATTAAAAGGCTTGCTGCGACTTCACCAATTTCTTTCCGTTCTGATTGTCTCAATCTCTGCTGATATTTGAGGCCTGGCTTGTTATATTTGAATTTGAAAGATATGTAGCCACCCGAGCCTGGCAGCATGCTAGCATTAACTTCTCCTGCCCAATGGGCTTTTGCTGGTCCTTTATGGAAGATGAAAACAGATGAATCAACTTCAGAGGCTTTCTGGATTGCACAAAACCCATCCTTCTTCCTACCCAAGTAAAGCAAGAAGTCCTGCTAATGAACCCATGGGAGGAGGGCTCTGTCTGCTGCTCTGTGGCAGCGACATCCAGAGCGGCTGTGAACTTTTTGAGCAGCCATTTCTAAATTGGGAAGTCTCAGATTTATGTAGCCATTTTCTTGTTTTAAAAGAAGAAGTCAATACGTATTCACAGTTTGATCCCCATTAAGGGCTAAAGTGATGCCACATTTCACCAGGAGAACGTTAATGCTATCAATTTTTCAGCTTTCTTACTATATTTTCAGTATGTCATGTCCCTTCATATTTAGCACGTTATGAGGGACCACTGGAATTCAATTACTGCCTGTCACTGCTGTTTATATTGATTTATAGATCATCCATTTTGACAAGTTCATTGCCAAGCTTTAATATGCCTTAATAGCTTTATTGTTTATTAATAGTAATGCAGTGGTCCAAACTCCAGCCTGCAGTAAATGTCAGCCTTTCCTTTTGGTGGTGGGCTGTGTGCTGCAGAGGATGGGTGGGCAAATGGCCACAACCAGGTGCGTGGCAGCACCCGCCTCCCCCTGCCCAAATGTCACCAGCACCAATTCTTTTGGTTAACAACCTCCACAGATTTCCTTCAGCACCTTCAAGTAGAAATTAAGAAGAGATTTGTCTGACAGTCTCTTGTCAGGAGGACTAATATGCCTGGCTGTGGCAGGGGGGTTTTGGTGGTGCCACAGCATGTGGTGCTGCCGGTGCTGTGGTGCCTCCGGGCACAGAGCAGCCCTGGCACACACCACGCCTGGCTCAGCACACAGAAACACACCGTGCCCTAAATGTAGAGTAACACTGCCACTGGGTAGCATACCTAAACAGAATAACATGGCTGAAACTATTATGGGGAATACAGAGGTGAAAAGTGTATGTGCATCATGGGGCTTTTTTATGTCAAACTATGAAGAGTTTTATAATGAGGGCAGAGTTCACTGGCAATTATTGCTTAGGAAAGTTTCCATAGATAGCTATTTTTCTTTCTTTTCTTGCCAACTGGCTTTTTGAAATATCAATTTACCATAGGAAAAATCCTCCTCAAAAGCAGGAGTCCCCAGGCACTATGGGTCAGGAATACTTCAATGGAACTGTGCCGTAAGAAAAAGGAATGTCCTCAACAGTAACATAACGACTTTTATTTCTTAGGCATAAGCTGTTGCACATTGGTAGCATAAGAGATGAACAGCAGTATGTTTCTGAGTGTTTTCTGCCTAGAAACATACAGGCCCAATTTTTCAAATTAAACTGCAGCTGCTTCTCCATGCGTGGGTTTGTGTGTTTTCCCCACACCACTGTCAGCTGCCCCTGCAGCGCCGTGCACAGTAGTTTGTTTTTCAGGGTTGTTTGCAATCCCAGGATGGCTGCAGAGGAGACCTGCTGCAGCTCAGAGGTGCAGGGCTGAGCTGTTTGTCCAAGCTGAGGAAACAGGAGATGCAAATCCTTTCCTGAACAGCAGCTATCAGCAGCTCATGTTTCTTCACACAGCATTGCTCTCTCCTGTGAGCTGCTGACAATGGCAGCCAAGGACTCTTTTCTATCAAGACCCTTCCAGAAAGGTTCCTCCTTCCCAGTATCTTGCTCAGCAGTGCTGAGCACCTTCAGAGAAATAAAATGATGTGCTCATTTCTGCCTTGGTCTGCTGCATTTCCCTAGGAGCATTAGTTCATATATTCCTCTTGCCTTGACTAAAATGATGAGAAATGGATAGCATTTACACTGTCTTTCTCTCACTCTCACACACACAAACACAAATACACACGTAGATGTATTCAAAGGGACAGCTTAAAACTTAAATTATAGTCCAGGAAAAACAACTAAAGGCGATTTTTTTTTCTCCCTCAAATTCAGTTTTGAAAGTGAATTCAGAGGGAGTTGCCACTTTGGCTGATGAGATGTGACCTCTTTTAATCACTGCTGTCCACTGTCAGGTATGTCAGGCAATTTAGCTTCAGGTGCATAATGGCAAATTATTACAGAGACAGAATGATTTTAAGTTTCTAGACAGTGGGAGCATTCCCAGAATCCATTACTGCCTGATTAAATTACTCAGATTTCTGTGTGTGAAAGTTTTGTACAGCAGCATGTAATCCACGAGAGTAACTAATCATATCATATTGATTTAGATGCTGCTAGAATGGGAAATCTAATTGTAATACTGTGAAAGCTTCTTGGGGAATCTGTACTAATGATTGCATTTGTAATCCCATTTGCAGGTGAAAGTTCTGAAGCGCAGCTGTGAGATGAATAGCAATGACAACAGTTTGGACACAGCCCTGCAAAATCAGGTTGCCAAAGATGAGACGAGCAGAGGTTGTCCTGATGACTTAGCCTGAAGTTTACACTCTTCTGGTTTTCTTCATTGGTGCTTCCTGAGATTTATATTAAAAAAAAAAAGAATGTGAGCAAAGGTGCAGGCAAAGATGAGAAAGGAGGCAGAATTCAGCCCTCTGTTCTGCTTAATTTCAGAGTCCATCCCAGGAGCCAACACTGCACTCTGAGTTCTGCTGGGGTTTTGCAAGGACGCCACTTCTTTGTGCTCTCTCTTTTTTTTATCTGAGGATGAACACATTTGAAAAGTACTTTTCATTCAGGGAAATGAAATGCTTACCTGGTTTTCGTTAAAATTCTTTAGTGTTGTTTTATTCTTCTGAAAATACAAATTTCTAGAGTGTTTCTCTTGTGTTTGATGATTGCCAGCAACTTGATCTGCCTTGACCTTTCATGTCTGTGCTCTGGCTCCTCTCTCTTTTTTCCCTTTCTGGAATACATGGGCTATTAACATGTGAATTGTATGAACTGGTTTTTATCTTTCCTCTTTGTGATACTATTGCAGAGCTGTATAAATACAAAACCACGATGTGATGAATTGTTTTGCTCCCTTACTATCATGGGATTTTTATAGGTGTTGTTTTACCACTTTTCTGACCTATTTATAAACAAATATAAAGAATCCTATGAAGAGAATCCTTGTATCTCTTGCATAGAGCAGAGCTTGGGAGGTGGTTTGATGGGTGAGAGGGCACAATTACCCATGAGAAGAGCTGTCCACCAGGCTTTGACAAGCATTTGAAACACTTGTGTAGGTCAGGTGCTGCAAGCTTTCAGTTTGGGTGACAGGTCCCTTCAATACACTGCTCCTTTCCAACAGGCAATAGGGCTCAGCTCACTTTCCCTCTTTGGCTCCTGCCAGCATGTGATTTTTAAGGCCCAAATAGCCAAGCCCTTTACAGATGAGGTCTGGTTTTGACATTGAATTAGTGACTGCTTTTGGAGAAGAGTGGAAGAGACACCCTCATCCTTCCCTTGGGAGCTGACTGACAGATGCCAGTCTGGATTTCACAGCCCTGTGTCCTCTCCTGATCGCCCTACAAACTACATCAGGAAGGCTTGCAAAACACCAGAGCTAAATGTGCTGTCATCACCTTGCTGAGCCACTCTAGTGGGATGAAGAGTAGGGCCTGGGACAGGGATATTCTTGGGGGGTGTTATCGTTTGAGATAATATCAGGAGGAAACCCCTTCCAAACAGAAGGCAGTTTCCACCAGCGCCTTCCCTACTCTGGTCCGGAAAGAAATTTCTCAGAAGAAAGTGAAAAAAACCCTGTTTATTCACACACAATATTCATGCAGACATAGCAAAGATAAAAAAAAAATAATAATATCAGATAATAAATCCCCAAAAAGGGAAAACCATAGTAGAAAGTCCCAGAGTCTCTCTAGCCTTTGGTAGCCTCCTGAAGCTGGGGTCCCAGCATAGGCTGCACCAGGCCTGCCTAGGCCTGGGAGAGGGAATGTCCCTCTGACGTTGATCCCCTCCTCAGTTCCAGGTGATGGCACAGGTCCAAAGAAACAAAGAAAAAGGCAAAAAAAAGGGAAGAAAAAAACTGTCCGAAAAGGCAAAGGGAAGAAAAAAACAGGAAAAAAAAAAAAAAAACACCAAACCCTCTCCGCCGTGCCGACCTTGTCCACCATAGCTGGGAAGAAGGGCTGATCCCGGGGGAGTCACCTTATTTATGTACAGTCTATTGGGAGGAAATCCACTTTCTTCCGTGCAGAAACATAACCCTGTATTGAAAGCTCCGCCGAGGATAGGAATACAGGATCGTGGGGAAATGATACAGTCACCCCAAGACAGGGGGCCAGCCCCAAGCAGGATTAAAGGTAACAGATATAAACTACAAACTTCTTCTGCATCCTTCCTGCAGGTGCTCTGCAAACTCACCAAGTCCTGCTGTGCATCAAAGCTTGTGAAGAGAGGGGTGGTGGCTGAGCTGCCTCTCCTGAGGGGGAATCACCCCTGCTGCAGCTGCTCAGTGCTTCCCAGTTTGCTCTTCTAGGCTGTGCTTTGGGTGAATAGATATAAGGCCAAATAAACTGAGACCTTGGGCAGCTGTTACCTGGCTCCAAACAGGTTATGAAATTTTTTACAGTGAAACATTAATTATTTTTATTGCAGTGTATTCTCTTGCACAGTTCAGGTGTGGTTTAATCGCACTCACAACAGAGAGATTCTGAGTAATATAAAAGACATAAGAAAACCCTGAAACTTTAAAATAAGCCCCTATTATGGTTCCTAGTCATAAACAGTAGTTGCCTTTGTGTTGGGGAGATCAACAAAACTGGGAATAAGCACAACCTAAATGGCCTTTAGGATATTCAGTTATATATAGGAAAGCATTTTACAAGAATGTTTAATGGATCACTCCTATCCTGTGTGTTAGGTGTCATTAAAACCCAGGGGTGTTTATTTAATGTCAAAACTTCTCAAAGTTTTAGATGGCGTTTGAATTTAGGATAAACTATAGTTTGCTTCCCTGGCAGGTATGCTAAGGTCTAAATGTTTTGGAAACTCATGCTGCGGGTGCTTATTTTTGGTAACGTGGATTCCCAACAGCTGTGAAACGTGTTTCTGAAGAGGGTCTGCAGCCAGAGTCAGTTCCACAGGCTGGCATGATCCCTGCCAGGCAGGAACAGGACAAGATGTGAGGAAGGAAGGAAGCAAGCAGGCAAACAAGCCTGGTTCTTGTGCTGTGATCCTGTACTCAAGGACCACAGTAAATGTGACACTAAAAAAATATTACACTAAAAATATACGCAGATTTTCTACATCACTGAGTTCTTCACGGGGAACCATGCAACCGTGCCCCAGATATCTACTGCTCCTCAAAAATGGGCAATAATAAGAAAAGCATTTAATTAAATCATTTAAGTTAAATCACATCTAGTACAAGATTTTCAGATCCTGCCTTACTGTGAAATTGCAGACTTTTCCACCATGATATGACATATACATTCCACAAGTCTCAGATTTCCCTGACAGAGATTTCCTTGAGGTCTGAAAAATGCAGAGCAGATATAGACATGCTTTAATGAATGCAGTCTCCTCTACTTCACAGCATTACTTTCTCCTTTTTTCTGGGCTGCAAAAAAAAAAAAAAAAAAAAAAAATCAGTAGTGAGGCTGGGACTCTCGAAGTGATGCTGACATCCATCCAACCATTTCAGTTTCTCTGGAGATTGCTCCATGTCTATCAATATCTAACTGGGTTGAGGTTTTAAGCTTGTATATTGCCATCAGCTTGGCTGCCTTCCTGTCAGCTGGCAGGCCTGTGATCTGAGCTATCCTCTTTCTGATTTGATTTGCATGTTTCCCAGTCTTTTGTCTGTGATGCACTCTTGGTAGGTGTCTGAGGACTGTTTCCTGGCATATATCAGAGCCAAGTTGTGCTCTGTACAATGCTTGAGTCAGGAGTAAGAGCCACATCACGCCTTGCTGAGCTATCCTGAATTGGAATTTGTTTAGACACCCCCATACCATTGTAGTAATTTCTAGCCAACAAACAGGGCTTTTTTGATTCACAACACTTCAGGGACTAAAAATAACTGTGATTAAGGGTAAGCACAGTATTTATATATATGTGCTGAAGTTGATAGAAAATGTAATATGCATAAGAGTGAAGGAAGCATTGAGTAAAGGGTCCCAGAAAGCAAGCTCGTTCTTTTGCCCACCAGACCAGAAGGCAGAGTCCACCCATGTTGACATTGCCAAAGTTGATACTGTTTTTCTTTCACTGCCCAGCCTGTGCCAGTGGTAGGTTCAAACTGTGAGGGTTCTGCTGCTACCCAAAACTGTTCAGAGAGCAAGTGCAAGGTGATGAACAAAAACCTCAAGTCAGAATTTTTTGGGATGGATGTGTGTGCAATGCTAAGGATGGCATTCTCCAGAGCACATGGACCTGCTTGCCCACAAGGCAGCGTGAGATCTGCAGAAAAGGCATCCAGTGGGGTCTCACTTCATGCCCTAAGTTGAGGGCCACCAGCAGGGTCTGACCTTGTGCCTGCAACCAAAGGGCACCATTCACACCTGGATGGAAGTTGCCCAGTTGAAAGAAGTGACACCTCTCTCCTTACCAGACTGTTGCCCTGTGGAGTTTTCTCCCCAGCTGGTACAGACCCAAATCAACGTTCCTGAGGGCACTTTTGCATGATGTCTGAAGTTTCTTAAAGGAGCAGAAAAAAAAAAAAATCCATCAAGAATCCCAACTCTAAAGGAGTTGAAATCCTATAAACAAAAAATGCTGAACAGTTCTCCTTCATCATGGCTGAAACCGTAAGGGGCAGCAGTGGGGTGATGGGCACAGGATGCTGCAAGGCATCCCTGGCTGTGTGATTGCTTGGTGAAGACAACCATGTCAACCACTTTCTCTGGAGTTCCTGCTGTGATACTTCTCAGCAAACAGGATTACTCCCATTTCATGCTCATTTTGCATGTTTGGATTTTTTTTTTCAGAAAGGGAAAGTGGTTCTTTTTGTGTTTTGTGCTTCCTTGTAATAAATCTATAATACAGGTATATGATTTCTTGTGCTAGGTTTCTGTTTCCCAGTATATTCAGGCTTTATATCTCAGTTAACATATTACCTTCCCCTGAAAAAGAATTATTTGTGTAATCAGATTAGTGCTGAATTTATACTAAGTCTGAAGTACAGCTTTACTCACTTGATTATTCAGTTTGCTATAAATGTTGGGAATAAATTCCAAGAAAGCGAATCAAGCAATTTATTTTTTCCTACCCTTATACATATTTCTACTTATTTGCCATGTACCTTTAGTGCACCAGCTCTAGCTGTACAGAGTAGACAAAAAAAATATGCTTAGCAAGACTGTGGGACCTACCTGAATGCTGAGATAAGAGCTTTAAACAATTCTTCCGATAAAAAACTCCTTAAGTTTCCATGAACTTTCTTCTGAGATAAGAGTTGTGAGGGGTTTGGCCTTTTTTTACACACACATGGCTCATCTGAGATGCTGAAGAGATGTTATGATGGTGAACAACTTCCCTACTACTGCGTTAGTGAGATCAATGGCAGCAGTTACTCTGTTAATGCCAACCCAGGCATATCCACCCACTTCACCAATTAGTGCAATATGATTCACAACCTTTATTTTTGTGTGTGTGAACTGTTATATGGTCAGCCTATGTTGAAATTATCCTGGTAGGATATGTCTGTGCTTTCCGCAAACAGGGCTCACTGTGAGTGGTATAGTTTGTCTTAAAGGCAGGTGTTTCAGGACATTTCTAGGACAAACATGCTGGATATGAAATATGGATGCAAGAGTGATATGCATATGAACTGGGAAGATGCACAAGTAACATAATTCTTACAATTCCTAAGAGGTTTCTTTATTTCATAAAATTAAAGAGATCTGTTTATTGAGTGTTAGTGAAAGAGTTAATAAATGTAAAGTCTGAAGTTGCCAAGTTATTAATTTTCCATTCAGGAATGGATTGCCCTGAATTAAATTACCCAGCTGCAGAAGTACTTCCCAGTATTTGATGGAATCTTCTTGAAAGTGTGAACAGTGGCGTGCATGACGCCCCTCAGAAATGAAAGGCTTTGCATGTCACGTCAAGCTTGGCCCTGGCAGAGCTGCCAAGGTGAGATGCCTGTGCCCTGCAGGACACCACATCCCTGCCCGGCGAGGAGCTGTGCCCAACTCAGGAGCCTGGGGTCGAGGTGAATCGATAGCACAGCCCAAGCACAGCCACTTCCCAGAAACCTGCTGTCCTCCAGCAGCTGAGCACTACCCAGAATAACCTTCCTGCTTACTGCAACTCAGTCAGCACTGCAAGGACAGGGATGATAGCTGGCTGTAAAGAGCAGAGGCTGATTTTGCAGGAGAAAAGCTCAGGAATCTGTTTCAGAGTACCTTGGCTATGAATATTGGGAAAAGACTATGGGATTGCCCTGGTAGTAAACTATTGGACTTGTTTCACATATGCATTATGAGTTTGGATAGAAGGATATGAGAACAATACCTTCATAATTAGTTTTTTTTCTTCCAGTTCACAACGTTTAGGGGTCTGGCAAACTCCCTTTCATATGAACTCCTACGAATAGCAGTGGTCAGCCTTTCCATATGTTGCCTTTCCCTTGGGATTCTCTAAACCTTGAACTAGTTAATCATTATTCCTTAGTTACTAGGAAAAAAGTACTTTATACTCTATTTCATCCTGCTTTTTAGTAGCCACAAACACCACACTGGAATTGAAATAACCCCCTTCAATCTGAAAATTGTGCTGTGACTACTGGGGGTTCTACGGGGAATACAGTTTTCTTAGGAAGTAACCAACAGGTAGTTCTCAGTCTGAAAAATGCATCCATGGTGACTTGGTATCTCAGCCTGCCTGGTGATGCACTGGCAGTGGTTATCTTTGGATTCTGACTCCCCTTCCATCATAGCCTGTCTGCCACCAGGGCTGCAGGCAGGCACAGAGTGGGCATTGATGCCAGTGGCCATCCCTGCCACTGCTCTAGGGCATGGGGGTAGTTGTCCCCAGGAGGCTTGGATATAATTGCACAGCAGGAGAGAAACAGTGTGCAAAAAAATACTTTTCCAGGATTTCTCACTGTCTGGTTTGGTTTTCATTGTCTTGAGGGATGAAGTTGCCAGTGCTCACATCAGGGGAGTCCCTCTGGAAGATGAACAGTTAAATCAGGTCCCTGTGGCAGGAAATACTCCTTCAGCCTCATCTTTCCTATCCATAGTGTTGTTCTCATTAATTTTGCTCCTAATAATATCTCTGTGTATAAATAATTCTAGTCTCTTCTCTGTTTTCACAACCATGAGGGATTTACAGAGCCTGAAAGCAGTAAGCTATACACTAAGAGTGTTGTAAAATAGACTAACATGCACTACCAGAAACATCACATTATACTGACATAACCCAGGGCCCCCTGCTCACTCAGGTGGGCCACGTCTCAATGCCCTTGCAGACGATAACAACATAAAAGCTAATACACATTTTTTTGTGTAGTGTAGTATAGTTTTGTTTTTTTTTTTTTTAATGGTAGATGGTAAGAGATGTTTTAGTCTTCTGTTAAGTTACATGTTGTTATTTAAATACTAGAGCAACTTGAGGTGGTGCTACACCCCCTTCTGTGGATGTGTGTGGAGCCCTGAAATTCTATTAGTAAACAACCATAGCTAAATAATTTGCACATAATTTACCAATAAAAATACAGGGTTGCATGTGCCTTCAGCTGCTCAAGGGAACAAGCAGGAGCAATCCAAATTTCCTGATCAGTTTAAGGCATTCCCAGTTGGCCATCCTTGGCTAGTATACATTCATGGGTGTCAGCACTGGTGGAAAGCAAAATTGCTCTGCAAGGTAAGGTCTAGAAAGCAAATACTATTGGTCTTACTTTCCTGATGCCTGTTTTATAAGGTCTTTACAATGAAATTGAAGTCTAGTAAAAATAACATATTTCTTTCCCCTCCCTTCTGAATATCTCCAAGCTGTTACACTCGCATAGAAGTTTAGCATCATGTGTCAAAAATACTGTCACTTCTACTTCAGAAACAGTGCAACCAGGGCCCAGAGGAACCTCTGAAATTCTGCCCTGGGTCACAGGTATATTAGATTGGGACCCAGAAAACGTGGTCCTTTTCCGTGATGTGATAGAGTGTTCCCTGGGGACTTGTCCCTTCTGTATCCATATGGTTCAGGCACCGGGGTCTGGAGGCTGGGGGGTTTCCAGCCATCAGCAGCTCCTGCCAATCTCTGCCTCTCATAGCCCTGCAGTCCCAACAGCACGGCAGGGGGTGAAGGTGGCTGGTCACCACACAGGTGGTGGCACCTGGATCACATTCGTCCTGCAGAGACATGCTCCTGGCATCTGTACTTATTTCAGGGTGTTATTTTTTCTATTTTTCACCTGATATAAGAGAAGAAGGTTGACAGCCATGACACATAGTGTCTTCCTCAGGCTACTCCACCAGAGCTGCTTTTCTCAGCTGCAATCTCAAGTCATTTTAAATAACTCCCCAGCAGCTCTAGCACACACTAATGTGATTAGGGCACTAGCTGCTCTGACCATATTGCTTCATACTACATTTCAGACAGTAAATGCATTCCTCCCCTTGGAGCCACCTCTCCCAGTTGCCCCCGGTGCCTGAGATGTTTATAGAAGTACAGGAATTCATCACTGTGCCCCTGTGGCAATGACTGCACTCATGTTCACCCTCTCTCCTACCACAGACAACAGGCATCTTGGAACATTTGAACAAGACCAACTACACTGTCAACCTGCATCATATTTTGAAAGAGTGGTGATGTTTCAGGCGGTGGTGGAGGAGCACAGTGGTCATGGCAGGGACAGGACACTGTGCTGGGTGCAGCAAGCACCTGACAGTGGAACGAGTGGGGAGCCGAGAGCACGACAATTAAGCAACACATTCTGTTTCCTGCTACAGGCAATATTTTCATAGACTGTAAAATCTCTTTTCCTAGCAACGGCTGTCCTCTTTCTTGATTTAGTACCTATGGTGCTGACAGCTTAAAGTCATGTTTATTTTACAGGTAGCTTAAACAAATCTCTGGGAGAGTGGCTCTTGCCCTTTGAGGAATTGAAAAGCAATACCCTTAAACTGGTGTCTTTGGAACTATGAAGTATTTGCTCTCTACCAGGATTTGAGGGGAGAAAACCCACTCTCCCTGGAGAATCCACATTTCCCTGGGGAGATCTCTTCTTTCACAACAGATGAACAAGTAATCAAGGAAAACCCTTTAAGAAAGTAAATGTCAGAGAAACGGGATTCCTGCAGACAGTTGTAGTTCAACCACATCTTCATTTGAAGGAATTTGACCCTATGTCACTGACTTAATTTTCCTTGAAAACCAGTAGGCTGTGTTGTGTCACTGAAGGAGCCAGTGTCACTAGTGCAGACTTGGGCAGCCACGCTGCTTGTGGAAGCCTGGGCTCTGAGGTCAGAAAAGCTTTTCCACTGAGAAATTCTCTGTTAGAGTGTGTTCTGAAATATGCAGCTCTCTCCATGTTAAAATAAAGGGTCTCACCTCAATACAGACAGTTAAGTTTTCCAGTGGTCTTCTCCTCCATTGACAATTATGAGCACTATTATGTAAAGACCAGATAGGGAGCAGGGCTTTATATATTGCATATGACATATTTAGTATCAGCTGAGTTTTCCCAAGTTAGTAGGATGCTGATAACCAACTCAAGAATACTTCAGCTCTGCAGGACAACTGGTGTAGTTTATCAGTCTGAAAAAAGGTTTACTATCATCTTCATATATAACTCTTGTGACAACGGGTCGTGTGTGGATTTTACGGGGAGAAGCTGTCTTCCGAGATTCACTGCCATATATCATTTTTACGCAGGTTTATGTTTGGTGGCTCTTACAGGCGACTAAGATAGAGTGGTACTCTTTACCATGAGATGAAGTTGTGTGAAAGCTTGGCTGTACAACCACTGCACTCTTTTAAGCTGGTCTCACCCTGTGAAGTACATCCAATAATGGGATGCAACAGGCTGCTCCTGTCATTTGATTAAGTAATTATTTCTAATGGGAAAGGGAAATCAGTTCATAAAAACATAGAATCATAGAATGATTCAGGTTGGAAGGGACTCTGGACATCTCCGAATGGGGCAAGTGTCAAAGGAGAGCCGGTTGCTCAGAGTCTTGCCCAGCTGAGCTTTGAACATCTCCACAAATGGAGACTCCAAACTAGTTTGAACATCCTTTTCTGGTGTGTGACCATTCTGACTGTAAATATCTCTTTCTTCGTGACAATCTCTCATTTCCCATGTTGCAACCTTTCCTAGTTGACTGTGTATTAGTGTTAAGAACCTGGATTTGCCATCTCTGTGGTACCAGATGCCAGCACTTCAGAGAGCAGTGCAGTCCCCCTTGGTCCACTTTTCTTGAGGCTAAACTAAGCCTGTTTCCTCAGACTCACCTCACACATCATGTGCCTCCTGGACCCTTAACCCTCTCAGTGACCCTGATCTTCACTTCTTCCAGTTAGCCCATACTTATACTCTTCCAGTTTGGTGAGGCTGCTCTGGATGTCCTCCCTGTCCTTCTGCATACCCACCTGCCCCCTAATTCAATGTTACCTTGCTGGGAGTACATTCCCTCCCAGCAGTCAGGTCACTGATGAAGGCATCACAGAGTACCAACCCCAGTATGGATCCCCAAGGAGCACCACCTGGGACTGGCTCCTGGGTAGACAGTGAGACATAAGCCTCTGTCCTTCAAGCTCAATAGCCTGGCTGGGTTTTATGCCCTTTCTTACCTGGCTACAAAATCACCATCTATGGTGGAGAATGTTGAAAGCTCTACTAAAATCAACACTATCTGTCCTCCTGTACTGCAGAACTAGACACTGCAACACAGGGACAATCAGGTCAGTCATCAGTGATCTGCCCTTATTCCCCCCTGTCTTTGTCTTTTAATGAGACAAAGTCTCTTACAGGACATCACTTGTGCCTCCAGAAAGCACAGGAGGTGCGGCACTCTCTTCTCCACTGGGAAGGACATGCAGAGGGACAAATCTGCACCCTGTTCATCCAGAGAGTTTAAGTATGTGAAACTTTTCACCTCAGTGAAGAAATTAAAGCTAAGGCCAGCACCTAACTCCTCCTAGAGACACGCAATACCGAGCACGAGTGCTCGACTTCAACACTCAGTTTTTGTCAGCCCAGATTTTGCAGTTGCTGAGAAGAGATGTATCTGATTCAAACAAGACCTTGCTTTGGTTTCACAGTGCCAACCCAAGCTGGAGAAGAGCTTTCCACTGCAGGCAGCAGTGTCAGCTGCCAAAACCTCATGTCTCCATGTACCAGAGACAAGAAATATACTTATTGCTCCTGTCACCATTATTTACATATTTGCGTTAACATTGCACTCACAGACCAGGCTTCCCAAAGTAGGACACTGCAGAAAAACCAAGATAAAAGAGTGGCCCTTCCCTACAGAACTCATATGCTAAGCCCCTGTTTTCCTTTCCGCCAAGCAACTGCCAGGTGCAGCTCTATGTTTATGTGAGAAGCCTGAGCTTAATTTTTTTCCCATACAACTTGAAAGATTTGCTGCAGTAAAGAGCTATATTTTGTGGCTAACAAGTCAGAGGGAGAGCAGCCTCAGCATAATTGTGGAGTACTGCAGCCCCAGTGGTGCTGACTGATCCCAGTACCCTGAGGTAGGGGTGTCACACTATCCCTTACCTTTCCATGCTAATCAGGACCTCATTTCTTTCAGCAATGAGGAGATCACCTGATCCAGACCTTCCAGATCAGTTCTGCATGACTGCCTGGACAAGGTTTATCAATTGCACGTTCTCTTTCCTTATACTAGTTCTGAGGATAAGAGAAAGTGCTTTTGCTGGGACTGTTCATCAGGCTTCATAATGCACTTACGAACTGTGGTGGTGTAAGCTGTGGAGGTGGCACAGAAATATGTACCCATTTTATTTATATGATTATCTGTCAGTGTAAGGGCAGTAGCCACACACTGTAAGGTATAAGCCCAAATCTTATCACAGGGGGAGATAAACACATAGTAAAGAAGAGGTTAAATCTGTAGAAAGCAGTGGGAGCAAGTCTTGAGAAACGGAGAGTACAGACTTTTCAGAAAGATGCTATGGTTGTTGTATACTGATCAACATTACCAGTAAGTGTAAAGACCAGAGAGTACTACACAGATTGATAATACTGGGGCTAAAAGATCAGAGTAATCTAGCAAGGATAAAACAGAGTTTTGGTAGGACAAGATAAGCCAGACAGAGAAGAGACATAATATTCTTGTCATCTCTACCAGTTCTCTGTCCTCTATAGTATTGTCCACTGTGAAATATTCTCTCTGCTGCCTCTAAAAATAGAAATTGAGCAGATAGAACCTGGATATCAGGGTGGAGGCATTAACAAAGATGCATTTGGCCAAACTGGTGCAGAAGAAGGTCACAGCTTGAAGAAAAGAAGATTCTTTCTTTAAATTGCTGCTTAGTTTAATGCAGGGGTATGCCACAGAAGTAGAGAAGCATTCCACTTTTTCCCATACACTGCCTTGCTAAGATTTATTGTTCGAGGGATGTGGCTTATGTCTGATATACAAACGCTTGCTCTTCCATCAGGATACAAAGCTTCCACTTCCTTTAAGAAACACTGTGCTTGCCTGAGTCTCCTAAGTCCCAACACGATCTGTGCTGTTTGGCTCTCTCCCACAGACCACCCTGGTGGGATGTGCCTTTGACAGCCTGCTGTCAGAGGATTTCCCTGCAGACAAATTCTCTTTTTAAAATTCCTGACAGAAATGTCTTTTGAAAGGTTTCATTTTGTAAGTGCCTTTCATTTGCTCCCATACTGAAACCTCCTGGAAACTGGATTACCTTCCCTTGGATGTCTCTGGTGGGTGTTCTTGTACCCCAATAAAAGGATGCAGGATGCAGGTTTTCTGGTCTGATTAGAGAAGTAATTTATATTCAGCAGACATCCAGAAAGCATGTCTGAAGATCTACAGTACGTGACATCTTGAAATAACTGGAGTAGACTCTACAGTGTTAATTAGGAATTACGTATGTGTCCAAAAAATATGTAAATAAAGTATAACAAGCTAGGAATGCTAAAGATCACAAAGACTGAAGGTATTCAGCAATGCCTAATTAAAGAGACTGCCAGTGTAACTAATTAATGAATCTTCTTTTCCAAGATGATCCTTCTAAACGACAAGGCTCTAAAATGTGACTTTCTCATATTCATTTGAGATCAGGTACAAAAAAGCCCTTTCCAGTTATGACACTTGCACCATGACTAGCACTCTGCAGGGTGGCCACAATCAGGGTGCAGGGGTCCAGTCAGGCTTGGGAGCAGGTGGCTGCAGACCACCTTTATGTATGTTGGTCTAAACCCACATATACAGCTAGCTGCTGCCTAAAAGATTACAAAATGGGGATAAGTTCTGTCCTAAGCAAAAACCTTCCAGAACTTTAAACCTTTTTCCTTTCTATTACTGTGTTTTTCAGAAAGCATGGGGTGGAAGAAAAGGGGTTTGTAAAACAAAACAAGTGCATCCAAGCATCCAAGTGCTGTAGAGGGACCTTTGTGTTGATGTCACTGCAGTGCCTCTGAACTGATGCTTTGTTTCCCAAATAAATCACAGCTACTGAAGGAGTAGACAGCTTGGAGCGTGGCTGTAAAAGTCCTTTTTTAAGAAGCAGAAACTGCTGGCCATGATAAAAGGAACATGAATAGTTCTGAAAGCAGCTACCCCACAAGTAGGACCGTGAAGCCACTCATCAGCTTATCAGTCATGAGGAAGAGCTCAGGGTAGGGGAATGTCTCAAAATGCAGTTGATTTCCTTGGCGTTTAAAAATAGGATTTTTTTTTCTTGGGGTTTTAAAAATGATGGACACAGTTTTCCATCCATGTCTCTGGCAGATAAACACACACAAATATATTAAATATATATATGCATCTGAGTGACACGCACTACTCCTTTGAAGCATCAAAAGAAAAGATGTAGACACACCTTCCCACCCACCTTGCTCCCAAGATGGCCATTGATTTTTGACCATTGCTGTATAGGTAGGACTAGAAGTAGATGTGCCATCAGCACACAGAGATATAATGCATTGAGTCAAAGTTTACATCTCTATATTGTAAGTGCTGTGGTTACTTGGAGCTATTTGGAAGCTGTTTTAATGAGGAATTTCAGTTTCCTCTTTATTTTCAACATGGAAAATAAATCATATCCTACATTTGTTTATTTTATTCAAACACTATCATTAGGATTTGTGTTCAGCATTTCTGTGTGAGAAGCTTGCAAAGTAAAATTGTTCAATGCCTGTGTCTGTAGCTTTGCCAGTAAGTGGTGCTAGCTGCACAGTTTTGTAGCCCTTCCAGGAACACTACTCGTAAAGCTATAGCAGGTCCCATTTTAGAGGAGTATGGTTTTTGAGGAAAATATGCAAATAGAAACTGTTTGAACAACACAACTTGGGAAATCATCCTCTGATCATTTAAAGGCTGTGATAGGCACATTTGATGGAGCAGTGTCCAATTCTTTAGCCATTTTTACGGTTTTTGGACACATCATGTGTGTAAGCTCTGTACATCAAGGAGGTCACGTTCTTATCAGCATTTACCTGTCTTGTGCACATACTGTATTGGCTGAGCAAGCACAGATTAGTTTTATATATACTTCTGCACATGTATACCCTGATGCTGAATATGTGTCTAGACTGAACACTGCAGCACTCGGACCTGCTGCAGCTCTGGATTCATGCGTGGATGCCCCGTTACTATGGGGATTGGCTCCGCTGAGTCCTGTGACAGTAAAAGCCTGGGCTTGCATCTAGTCATCCGGGGAGGGTTAAAAGGCAGAGAGCCCTTCGGAGGGGTAAAGCATATTTACTGCTCAAAAACATGCTAAATGGGCATATATTCACCTGCACGCTTGAGTGCCTCCAAAATAGGGAAAATATTAATCCCATCATCTGAATAGCACTTATCAGCAGAGGATTTGCTTAAGAAGATTTTCTATCTTGGCCTTTTCAAGGAGGGGTGAAGCTGCTCCAGCAGCTGGTGTGCAGCTTGGGGAAGCCTGCCTGTCAAGAGAAATAAAAATGGAGGCTCAGACAGTGAAAAGGCATCAGCAGATATGCACACAGGTGAGGGGCTGTGCCTGTCTGTGGCTTAGGGTGATGGTGGGGCTTAAGGCCAGGGATGGCATTTTATTGATCCTGCCAGAACCTCTTCTGTGCTAGGGGGACCCTCAGAGGCAAAGGATCAGAACCTCTATGGCACACTAAAACAAACCCATGCCTGATTTCTGTTGGAATATGAGAGAAAAGGGACTGATGTGCATGGATGGCTTTATGGGGTAGTCTTCCTGCATACTCCGATTCAGAGTAAATATACATTTGTTTCAGCAAAAGGGGTAGGACTCTCTATATCTGATTATTTGTTCATCAGAGCTGTGGGGTTCCACAGGAGAAAAGTGCTAGAGCTTTTCTTCTTGACAGTGACAGAGCAAGGAAGCCCCTACAAGTACAGGAGTAGCCTGAGTTTTGTACCAGCACATTTTGCACCTGGGTTGTCTGCCTCCCTTTCTCTGATGCCACATATTGGTGCCGTCCATGCAGTCAGTCCCTGCCCTCAGAATCAGCCCTAAGGAGACAGCTAGAGTGAGACCATGGTGTCTGAAGACCCCCACCTGAGCATGGGCCTTTGCTGTGAGCTGGGGACTGCCATGGCTCCACTCTGGCGAGTCAGACTGCACTGTGGATGGGGAGTGGTTGTGGGGCTCCAGGCTTTTCCATACACACTGAGAGCATTTCCAGAGGAGGGCACTGCCAAGAAGACACAGAACACGTGCTACCCAAGGCCGGGCAGGGGGGTTCTGAACAGCGGTCAGTGCTGGAGGGAGGGCTTTGGGAAAGAGCTCTCCTGTTCTGCACTGCCCAGTTTTCAAGGCCCCTGAATTTTGATTTCTACTGCAGGGGAGAAAAAACAAAAGGGAGAGGAGTTAGACTCTGCAGAGCAGTCCCGGGGGGTGTCTGTACAACACTGGTTTCTGGAAAGGTGAGGGAGGAGTCCTCGCAGCAGGAGGGAATATTTAATTAGAGCTACTCTTGCCCACAGAGAGGAGCTTGCGGGGAGCAGGTGGAAAAGGCTTTTAAACACTGCAATTGAACTGCCTTAATCAGAACATCTGGTAAATCTCTTGAGGAGGGTATGGCACTTTTGAAGGTGATGGAAGGAATTCTCTTCTCTTGACTGCTGCAGGCAGCTGCTGCTTTTCCAAGCCCCTAACGCTGAAAGGCAGCCAGCATCCTCACCACCTGATGGGCAGGCCCCTTGTCTGCTCCCCCACAAGGGAAAAGGGAAAGATTTAACTTGCAGATTGGAGTGGGAAAAAGAGACAGCTACTCACCAACAGAGAAGACCTGAAAGCTTGCCCAAGGAAAAGAAAGACTCACTGTGTGAAAATTTAGTGAAAAGTGTTTAAGGGCTCTAACCTCAGAAATCTCATCTGTTCTAGTGCCTACAACAGAAATTGCTTTCTCAGAGTTGCATGTCTGCTTTAGTGGAAGCAGGTCCTCTGCCATAGTGCTCCAGCCATTCCAGAGCAACACAGGTCTGGGGTTTGTCCTGCAGTAACACATCTTTGGCATTCTACGGCCAGTGTTTTCTCCTCTCCCAGCACAATACGGATTTGCAAAGGTGACTGAAAAATGGGCTGTGCAAAGTCATTAGCAACATTGATTCTCATTATTGTAGCATATGTCAGTGCAAAAACATCCAGCATTTGCAAGATGAATGGGTTGCACCGGCTGGGCTGTGAGTGCCTAATTAGTTAAAACACACAGCATCATAAATGCCAGCAATGACAGCTGAGGCCTTGCAATGTCAGTATGGTGAGCAGCATTAATTTGTGCTGACATCAGGCTGCTCCCTCAGTATGGATGCCAAATACTTGCTCTGTGCTGCAGCCAGAGTCCTGCACCCAAGTGCAGGACAATGTGTGTGTAATGAAACTGGCCCAGGGTACAGCAGCAATTGCTGTGAGAGGCAGCAGCAGCAGAGACAGCACCAGGCAAAATAGGTTCTGCAGGATGCTGGCTAAGTGCTGTGTTGTCCTTTTGCTCAGCCTCCATAACCCAAAGAGCTGCAGGAATGTGCAAGCAGGGACTCCCCATTGCTCAGTGTGCAGCTATCCCAGAAAGGGGAAAGTCAGCTCTGTGGTTTCACTTCAAAATCAGAATAGAGATTCACTAAATGTGCATCCATCACTACAAAACTGCCTCTCTGAACTCCTATCACAAAGCCTGACTTTAATCCTGGCAGTGGCAGCTGGGGCACTGACACTGGGGCAGTGCTGGAGAGTGCTCTGCATGTCCAAGAGGGTCCCATCCTGCATGGCTGGTGTGGGGATTCTTTGCCCTCATCCCACCAAGGAAAATTCACAGCCTCCAGCAAAATGCCCCAACACCTCTCCCTGCTTCCCTGCAGTTAATGTAACCTTTGCCAGGAAAAGCATCCTGTGAATCAGAGGGCATGGTGCCAGCTGATCTGTGAACAATTTAACCGATTTTTCATTAACCAGCAGCTTATGGAGAAGTTGCTAAATTTTATGGACCATTAGCAGCTTCTGACGCTGCAAATGACTATGAAATTCAGGGTCTTGCAGTTTTGAATCTTGTAGGCTTGATAAATAGCCCTTGTTGGGAGCGTAGATTTGAACAAACACGCTCAGTATGGCCCCATATTAACAAGCGATTGGCAGCACGGAGAATGGGGGACGTGGGGATCTGAGTGACTGCAGCAACCTGCAAGCCTGTCTGCACCTTCCCCAAGCAGGGAATTTTCCTGAGGAAAGGTGATTTTGAGAAATGTTATCCTGAAGATGGTCCGTGAAGGTGTTGGAGAGTGGGAGTGAGGCAGTGAACACAGCCATTAAAATACATGTTAATTGAGTGCAGAGGAGGGCTGAGAGTGCTGACTGCTGTTTATGCATGTGTAGCTGGACATCTGCAAAAATGTCATTTATCCTGATTTTATAGCTGGGAAATCTCCATCACAGAACAGCAGAACAAAAATCCCCAGGATCACATGCAGGCCACAGGCTAAGCAGGTTTGGGTACAGGTTTGTCCTAGCCTCAGTCATGGGGCTGTGCTCCTCTCTTCACACAGCTCCCACAGCAACCTGCTGCCTGCCCAGCTGGCCCCTGGCTGTCACAATTTCCCAGCTCCTGGAAGTGTTCCAGCAACTTTGCAATAGAAATAAAAAGTTACTGCTTCTGCCTGGCTGACACTAACCTGTGTGGCAGTATTACCACCCACCCCTCAAGGCAAGGGTAGCCCAGGCTCTTGGTAATAGATGCCTTGGGGTGGATTAGAGTGAAATGACAACGAATTATTGGTGTTTGTGAATATATATATGTGTAGGTTTATTTTGGAACAATTTGGTTGCAATGGAAAGCAGTTATATAGCCATTTTGGTTATTCTTACCTATAGTAATATAAAAATATGAAAGCATAGAAATATCACTTACAAAAATGCATGAGGAGAAAGAAAAATCAAGGAAGGAAGGAAGGAAGGAAGGAAGGAAGCAAGGAAGGAAGGAAAGGAAGGAAGGAAAGGAAGGAAGGAAGGAAA